>JAPYYS010000993.1:0-84270 GCA_030522525.1 Campopleginae sp. 14b
TTTTAAAAATTAAAAAAAAAAAAAAAAAAAAAAAAAAAAAAAAAAAAAAAAAAAAAAAAAAACAAAAAACGCGAAACCGAGTAGTGGATCGAGTTCAGAGAAAGTCCAGCAAGCTTTAAGGGGTGCAACGTAATTATAACGTGCCAGAATCATTGTTGGATATTTAAACCTCGCGGAACGACAAAAAAAAACTCACTTTTCTTGTCAATTATCGTTATCGACGGGTCTGGGGGAATCGTAGGCTGGGGAGGTGACAAAATATTCTTTCAGGATCGCAGCAAAACGTGAGAAAATATTTCAAGTGCAAAAATTGCCGGTAATTAGTGTCAATTATTTCCTGCGACGAGAAATAATTTTTTTTTCACCACAAATTATATTCAGGATCGGAAAAATAGGAATGGGGAGGCATCGGCGATGGCAAGTGCGTGAAAAAACGAGAGATCGAGCCGGAAAAGCGGTTTACGATCGCGCCACTTCCGGATCCAATATCTTTTAATTGCTTATTAGTTTCGAGTGAAAAAAAAAAAACTCTAAATCTGACATTAATGGATGAAATTAATGTCGAGGAACTTTCTCCCAAGCCCCCCTGCCCCCCCTGCTCCCCAAGCACATCGAAAAAGCGTCGTTTCCCATTGGGCAAAGGTCGAGATTCCATAGAGTTTATTAGGCGCGGGGGTCAAGTCGACCGGAAATTCGATGTAACGCACGTGGTTTTACATCGAGTGCGTGTGCAGCGCAACCGCCTGATCTTGACGAGTGGTTTTATTATAAAAGCGACACTCGGTGTCACAGAGTTGGATTTAAAAAGAAAGAAAAAAGGTCGGGATGTCTTTTCCATTTTTCATTTTTTAGTTCTGCTCAATTTCACAGATTTTCATGGGGGAATTTTGTTTTTTTCGCTTTTTTTTTCATTGTCCCGATCGGTTTATCGATCTCCGGAGACTATACAACGCTCAGAGGAGGGTCATTAGTGTTAGTGTCAAACAGGAAGCTTTGTTCGGATATTTATGACGTTTACCCGAGGCCGCAGCAATGTATTTACTGGTTACGTACGATCTCGTAATATGGGAGGATCGTTTTGTTATTTAGTTGGGGTGTTCATTGAGGTATTTTCTGAGGTATAACGGACATGGGGTGTCGATGAGACTCCCCATGGGGCCTGAGACCCTTGGGGATCGCGCTTATTCGCTCATTTTTTATTGATGGCTTGTAATTATTAAGCGGGAGGTTAAAATCTTTTGGTGAAGGTTTGCAAATAGTTGCTCGTTGACAAACTGCGTTTTGACACATTTTCGGGTTCGCCGTGATGAGAGGCGATTTTTCTTTCGACCCGAAAATTTGGAAAAATCGTCGAACTTGATTTTCGAGGATTTTGGGCGATAGAAATATCTGAAATGTCAACGTGAGACGCTCGTTGATGAATTTACAAACGAGAGGATCGAGGAGCGTGAGAAACGGGCAAAAGGCAAAGCGTAACGCTTCGACATTAATCAAGAGATTCACAGCGACACTCACTCCTCGCGAGCTGCTGAGAGTCTATTATAAGCGGAGATAGACTAGACTCGAGTGCGCCGCGTATACGCGATGTACTTGACGTCTAGTGCGCGGCAAAGACCAGGTGGCGGACTCGTTTGGTTCTCGTTGTATAGCTAAGCCGGAAGATATGATCGATACTTTAGGAGAAAAGAGAAAAAAAATGCGATAGACTTGGTGCACGAAGCGATTCGGCGTGGGGCTCGTAAGCAGCGCCGAGAAGCGAGGCACGCGGATACATAGACGTCAAAAGAGTTGAACGGGGACTCGAGATAGCGGAGCATAATAGCAGTGGCGTGTGAACCCCTCGCTGGCTCGCGGAACATCGTAAAGACATATTTCTCAACGGTAACTGTTTGTACAAGGACCCTTGGTATTTTCATTGGAATCGAAAACGACGAGGAGCCTCTGACTCATCGAGATCAGAGAGCTGGGCGATGAGCAGCAAAGCAGAGCAGAGAAGCGAGGGCGGGAAGGGCAAGGGACAATGTGGAATAAAAGATGAGCAAGCCTTTGGTCTTGTCCCATCATTTTTCAACGTTGCCCACACACCCGCGATCGTACTCTCGGGTTATAGGTAAAAAAAAAACGGTCGCACGGTAATCGTCGCGCGCGAGCAGACATCGCCGCGCATTTTTCTACGAACGGAAAGAGCGCTTCGTTTTGATAAACGCACAAAGACGCCGCGCTAGAGAGAAAACGTCGTTTCGTTTCTCGATGATTTAATGCACGGACACTTGAATTTCGGCCAACGATTGAATTTCGATCAATTGGTGAAGATTCCAAGCCAATTACGTCATATCGACGAATCCTACAAACATCCAAAAGCCTGCGTCAAAATTTTCAACATTTTTCCAAAACTTTCCTCATTTTTTGACAAATTTTCCGATATTTGACGAGATGAAAATTAAATCCGAAGCGACAGGATTTTTTCGAAAAATCATTGTTCGAAACAATAAATTATCGATAATTAATAATAATAATTCTAAAAATGTATGATAATTAATGACGATTATGATGATTTTATAATAATAATAAATAAATAATTAATTATAAATTAATTAATAATAATGGCGGAATGGTGGCGGAATTTCGATCAAATTTCGAAAACTTTTGAATTTTTTTTTTTTTTTTTCAATTTTCTACCCCAAATCCGCGTTTTGGAATGTTTTTTTTTTTTTTTTCATGTCTCGGAAGTTGGACAAGCGACTCGCTTTCGTTTTCGTGCAGTGACACATCATCATGCGCTGCTTAGAGGGATCACATAAACACATAATATCGTGAAGGAGTTTAAAGCGCTTACGTATTCGTAGTTTGTGTACTTAGCGGCGAGAAAAAAGAGAGAAGAATGGAGTAGAGGTTTCCTGGAGCCTGAGAGATTACGTTTTTTTAGTATATAGCGAGAGGAATAGAGAAAAAAAAATGGAGAGTTGGTATATGGTTAGTTAGGGTTACCTTTCTTTGCGGCTTGTCGCCCAGCGCGTATTGTAAACACGTCGTAGCACAAAGACGTTGAAGCAAAAGATGAGAAAGTTTACACAGATCCAGCGCTGGAATTAAATATCAATTCTATTCAGGGCGTTAGTTACGGTTCAATCGTTCGAGTAACCACACAATGGAGATCGCCGAGAAATTCAAATTCCATAACCAGGTCACCCCGAAGTTTGTGTGTTTTTTTTTTTTTTTTTTTTTTTTTTTTTGTAAGAAAAAAAGGGTCACGTCGCGACGCAAATTAGGAACGAATTTATATCTCCGTCGGGCCAAAATAAAACAAGTTTTTTCCATTTACTTTAGCGCATCCTTTCGACCCCTTTTTTATGAAAAAAAAAAAAACGAATGCAGGGCGTACGCACTTAAAGGTTATCGAAATGATTTCCTGTCATTTGGATCTCGACGCTGGAGAGTCGTCAGGGGAGCAACACATTTTTTCAAATATCTTCGGGGCTCGCTCGATGGAAAATCCAACGTCCAAAGGTCGAACGAGACACCAGGGAGAATGGAGACAATTTTTGACGTTTTTTTTTCTTTCATTTATACAAGTATTTACTCATTTTGTTGGTCTTTGTGGAAAGGCCACAGGTCACTCGCCCATCGTCCTATGGGATTTGACGCAGACCATCACCATTATATACCATCCCTTTTCCCCAATGGCGTCTCTGGGCTCCTGCAAACTCTGGCCCATCATGTACCCACCGAATGAATGGGAGATGAGTGAATCTATATGGTTTATGGTTTTATAATGCGAAAGGTTGACCAATGGTCCAAGCGAAGAATGGCCAATGTCATATAACACTATGACATCATTGCCCTACACGAGTCTACACTCTGGCGCCTCTCTTTTCAGCCTTTCCTTCGCAAAGAACAAATAAACATGTGTATGCTCGGTGGATATGCGTTTGGGAGCACATGTCCGCGGTATTTTCAACCCCTGACTCGGTGCATGAAAATAGGGAGACGACTGGCCACCGCACCGAACAGGGTAATGAGGCGTCACGTACTCCGCGGACTTTGGCGACTCCCAATAAAATCTATATCAGGATTTCGAGCCTCCGTCCTCGTCTCGTATAAATCTTGCCTGCCTTTTTTTTCGACACCAGCTCACTGCGATTCATCATTTCTTCGTTTTTTTTTGGATATTTTTTGAAAATAGGGAAAAAGAGTAATCGTTCCGAGTGCTGGACGTCATCGCACACTGTCCAGCTGACCGGATCGTCCCACATCGCCAGAAACCGAGGGTGACGCCATGTGGAATGATCACGTGCAGTGCGATTCGAGGCAGCACCACGGATAAATGAATTATTATGGAATCTCCCACGATCGCTATTTACACGATCATGTCAAATACGAGCTTTCCCTTACTACGCCCTAATATCCGCTTGGCCTTTCGTGTGGAGGGCACCAATTTTTTTTGGGGACACACCTTCAGGTGTGAAGTAACTCGATTCTGGATTAAGGAAACCTATGAATCGATCATTCGACGGAAAAACATGACGTCAGGCTTGCAGAAAACTCCCGCAAGGGATGAGATTAATTTTATTTTTCTTTTTTTCATTCCTCATAGAGGAATCTATGTGACGGTGAAATTTTTTTTCCACATTTCAATGTCAATGTGATTAAAATATCTCAAAACATCGAAAAATCGTTTATGCAAAAAATATCCGGATGTGTGTGTGTGTGGGTATTTTATGGGATTGTAAAATTCAAACGTTCATAACTCGAGAACGCTTTGAGCTACAGGGCTCCCGTTTTTCACAGATGTTAATCAATACGGAGCTTTTCATTCTCTAATAATCGACGCTCTAATTTTCGTAAATTTTCAGATTGATTGCTCATTTTTTTTTTTATAAATAGAGTATCACATGCGGAAGGTTGGTATTGAATTTAGGGAATATCGGTCGAACCGTTTAAATTTAATGATTTTTCGAAATTTCCGAGAATGTGAAATTTTTGAGAAATTTGATGGCGATTAATCGATATGGGGAGAAGGGAAAAATGAAAAATGTTATTGAGGACGTTATTTAGACTATAATGGGAGACTGTTGAGAGTTTCGGAAGCGGAGAAGGCATCAACAAAACGAGTTACGGGGTTGATGCTCAGAGAGCGCAACGTGGGAGAGGCTCTATTTCCGTATATGCTCGTTCAACGTTTTTCACGTAGCAATAGATGCCTCGTTTATATTTAGTCGTTGTGCGCGGCGCAGTATCTCGAGCTGCGGCAAAGCTTTATGGCTTTGCTACTAATATGTTACGGTGAAACGTCTCCCCAACAGCTCTGTCTTCTCGAAACTCTTTATCTTATGACTATAGGTGACCCTCAACCAGGACTATTTCGAGTCGCGTGGGAAAGCCCTGCGTCAGGTGCCTCCGTGCGATTATAAATAATATCGAGAGAGACGGCAAAGCATAGAGGAAGAAAGGGAGCACACGAGAATGAGAAAGACAGCAGCGATGACTGGGCGTCCCCGTTTTTCTCCTTAAAAAGATGAGTAAAAAAAAAAAATTTCAAGTCGAAATTTTGACAAAAAATGGATCATTTTAATTTTTATTGATTCGAAAAGTTGAATCAATCGATTGAGGCCACGTTCCATGGCCCTCGAGGCCTTAACGTACGCGAGAATAAAAAAACGCCGTTTGAAAAAAAAAACCATCGAAATTGTTGATAAAGAATCAATCATTTTTATATGAATCGATCAACAGCAGGTGAGGCCACGTCCGATGGCCCTTAAGGTCACAAGGTACGCGAATATAAAGAAAAAGACCCTTAAGAGAAAAAAAAACAGGCCCTTAAGTGGTGCCCGCATGTTTTTATATCGGAAGCTGTGAAGAAGATACTTTTCTCTCCCTGCTCGAAGTGCGAATGATGGTGTTGTCTGCGTCCGGTTTTCGAGGTTTGCATGCCACCGCATTTCGATTCTCGCTAAACAATCGAGTCCCATTGAACAACGAGTGTTTGCTTGCGGTTAATTTCACGCTTGACAGTCATGCCGGTCATTAGATTCCCCGGGATTTTTCCCGGTAAGTTGGCGGCGTATCTTTGTTCGAAAACTCATTCACAGCAAATGCTGCAACCCTCAAAGAAAAAAAAAAACACCCTCAAGAGACGATCGAAACTATTTTTTGTTGTGGCTGATCGTAAGCGTTGGCAAAACATGGTGGTCATTATAAAAAGGCAACGCCACTCCTATTCTCGAATAGTTCAACGGAATCTTGAACAATTTTTTTCGAATTTGCCAATTTTTTCGGATCCCTACATCATTTTTTGAAAAATCCTACGATATTTAAGGAAATAAAAATTTGAAGGAGTTCGTTATAATTATTATATTATTGATTAATTTATTAAATAATTCAATTAAATTCAATGATTAATAACAAATAATTAAATTTGAAAAAAAAAAAAAAATTATATCGTAATTATATGAAAAGCCCGAATGACATCGAAAAGTCCAAGTCGAAATCTTGAACGTTTCTCCTTTGCCAATTTTTCAAATCCTTGCAGAATTATTTAAAAAATGCTGGGATGTTTGAGGAGATAAAAATGTAATTCCAAGTGAGAGGATTTTTTCGAATAATCTCGGGAATGATTTGGGGCTACGGTGGCGTTGAATAAACTTGAGAATCAAGGTCTATTCTCTGGTACACTTGAGAAGATTAGACTGTCACAAGCTTTTTCTTTCCGCGTTTCGAAATAAGCCAGCGAGTGAAAATGAAGGAGAGCGCGTGTTAGGTGAACTGTGCGTGTGTGTCGGTAAGGGAATATAAAACGAAAGGGAAAAGAATAAGAGAGCCAGAGGGGGCATCGAGTGACCGTATCCACTCGAAAGAAAAATAATTCTGTGCCCTAAAGTAGTGAGTATAGAGAAAGAGAAGGAGGAGGAGATAGAGGAGAGTTGAGAAACGGAATACCGAGTTGATGCTTGCCCTGGAACTAAGCCCCTCGACAATGGGGAAGATATTTTCTCTAATGAACCAAGACGAGTGCTCCTCTCCAGTGCCAATTACACTTCAGACGACGTTTCCTTTTTTTTTTTTACTTATTTTCTCGTACAGAACCCGCTACTCCACAGCTTTCTATCCTCCCGCGTGCTTCCACTTGACTTCTGTCATTTCAAAGCCCGAAACGAAACGTCGTCCTCGCACAGAAAGGGAGAGCGAGAGAGAGAGAGAGAGAGAGAGAGAGAGCCACAAAAGAAGGAGGCAAAGGGAGAATTGGAGTGCCTTGAGCGAGGTCTTCTTTCCTCGTGTCCTTCTTATCTCCTCCGATTGATCAAGCCTCGTGACCTTCAATTGTTTATCGCTACTAGCCTCCCTCATCACTTTCCCGAGCCCTAAACAGCCTCCGGCATCCCAACCGACTCAACGAAACATGATGTAAACAATTATTTTCATCATCATTGCTGTCGTGGCTCATTCAAAAGCTCCGTTCCTCAAAAAAACTTCGGACGAGAACGTTGAATTCTTTGGGGCTACGTATTCGAACGAATCTCATGGAATTCAAAGTCTCAGCATCTCGTTGAGGCGTTGCAATATGTTTCAAAATGTATCTTCACTCTTCCAGTCAAAGTTGTAGATTTTGTGGATGAAAAAAAAATTGAAAGTAAAGAGGAAGTACGAAGTTATTCACAATATTAAACAAAATTTGCAGAAATTGATGGGATTCGGCGATTTTTCAAAAATCTCACATTTTCGAAAAATTATAAAAATTAAAGCGTTCTCCATTGAATTCTCCAAATTCAATACCAAGCTTCCTATTATGATACTCTATTGATAAAAGAAAAATAAGCACTCAGTCTGGAAATTCCCGAAAGTTAGAGCGTCGAGAGGATTTTTTTGAAAATTTCAAAATGCTGTACAATTCGTATTTTTCTAGCGATTCGAACAAAATCGATAAACAATTTTCGATGTTTCGGGACATTTTAATCACATTGACATTAAAATCTAGAAGAAAAAAATAACCGTCACATAGCTTGCTCTATGAGGAATAAAAATTCAAATAAATCTGGATGTGTCGATACCGGAGGCTCTTTTTATTGTCCCCAAAATGCCGAAACTCGGAGAATGCTTGCAGCAGTATTGAGATTGTCAATTAGGGCAAGTTTGATCGAGTGGGTTAGGAATTTGGTCGAGCAGTGGTGTGAGAGCGGAAGTGGCCAGTATTGTCGTAAAGCGCGTATCAAGATATACGAATGTCTGTTCGAGTCCAGAATCCTGGATGCTCTGGGCAAAGCCAACGGTTCGGTGGCTGTGCTAAGCTCGTCCAAAATCAGCTAAAACGGCAACTGCAGTGGCAGAGACAACAGTAACGTGCGATGTTATTGGGCATTGTCTAGATCGCGGAGGATTGCTAACGAGGAAGTACGTGGATCGAGCTAAGGGCGAAGAGATAAACAGAGAAAGAGCAAGAGAGAGAGAGAGAGAGAGAGAGAGAGAGAGAGAATTCGGTTCATCTTAATTTAGCATAGATTACGCAGATCACAATAAACCAAGTTGATAGGGTCACTCCGAAGAGCAGTAAGCCTTGATTAACGGATTTAATTATAGGATTGTGTGTAAGAGAGTGCGAGTACACGTACATATGTATATTTATGTATTAAGGGCTAACCCGCGTGTTTAGATGGTTGTGGGTGTTCATGAGGAGTTGGTCGAGGCTTGGCGAAGCAGCGCGATGGTCATTATAGCGAAGGGAGAGCCTGGTAGTAGCCCGTAGATCGCGTACGTATCGACTAAATCTCTATATATATCCGCCGAATACAGCAGCAAATGGAAAGGGAGTATTCGGATGTGAATCCTTCGTGTGTATGTGTATGATCATGTAGTGTTGTGTGGGCGAGCACACAGATCCAAGGAGTTGGGGTCATGGATTCGCATGCAGAGGAAAACAGAGAGACTTCGAAACGTCAGCGTTCGGGAGATTCGGCAAAACTTGAGCAGCAGCATTTCGATGGGTAGGTGCGTGTATTGATGCGGCAAATACTGTGCAGCCTCTGGACCGGCGGATTCATGGGATGTTATGGACCAGCGATGAGCTTTGCACCGGCGGAAATCAGTGCAAGAAATCCTGGCGGCTGGCAGGTTGAAATTTGAACTCGCCGCTGCTCTGGTAAAGGACTCCCCGTGAATCAATACCTATCCTGGCTCAGGATTCATTAGCGAACACACAATAACGAGGATTCATCAAGGACCAGCAAGGATAATTGAGTTGTTCGTTATAAAGACACTACAATCTCAGGAAGTCGAACGTGGGAGAGGGGAGGACGAGCTGGATGATTGAATGCAAAGCTCCGAAGCGTTTTGCGAGATTCTTTATGTTCCGAGGATGCCAGTTGCTTGAGAGAGCCCAACAGAACGACCGGGGGTTGCCCTCAACGTTGGAGGCTTTCACGCTGAGCCAAGTGACAAAAGTAATCGATCAAAGAGGAGACAACCGCTTATCCAAACTCAGTCACGGTCCTGTGAGCTCGATACGCGTCCATGACCATTAACGGAACTCTCGCTGGCGCTACACTCGCCCGTATTTTGCAGCATCATTTGTTATAGCATCGCAAAACCGCGCTCTCTCGCCTCCTGCAAACCCTAGACGCGCACGATCAACCGAGCGCACGCATCGTCGCTTAATGCCCGAGAGACGCGTCAAACGCTCCTCGCGAATATATCCTCCTGAGCCATAGGAATGTAAGCGTATTAACGTTACTATTTATTTTTTCCTCCCTTTTTCCCTCTCATTCGGTGAGAGGGAAATATTGAACAAGGGGAGAAACACGAGCTTATAGATTTGTCATAGACGCCACGATCGTATAAATGGACTTTTTGATTTAACCAACTCGGCGGACTTGGGGCGAAGGGCCTACCAGGGATTAGACAATTCGAAGCATACTTAAGGTATTACACAGCCAGAGAATCTTGACGATCAGGCTCCTGTAGTAATTGTTTTCGATATGCTATTTAATAAATGGGGAAAAAAAAAAAAAAAACATTAATCATTATCAGCGCGAGACATATGACAAAGATTTCTGAAGGGCTTAAGGTTCTCCGAGAAATCTAACCAGGAATTGTTTTGCTTCCTCATAGAGGAGGCTGTGTGATGGTGAAATTTTTTTTTCCAAGTTTCACTTTCCAGAAAAGTTGTCGAAATTATTTATTTTTGTTGCTGTTTTTTTCGTTCGATCGAGATAAATCTGTCGGTATGGTGTGTAAATCAATTATTAAAATTGAGCTGCCACAGTGTTTCGGAGTGGAGGAGTTTTGAATGTGAATTTTGATAAATCGTGTTCGGAAGCGATGAATAATATGAATATTATGGGAATAATGGTGATTCGTTGGTCCATCTATAAATACGTACAGGGTATAGAAGTTTGGCTAGATCGTTGGGCAGCTACTCAAGAGTACTTCCCTGCTCTTCTGGTCCTCTCAGATTCTGGTGAATGGAGGAAAATCTTTGGCCTTCGGAGGCTCTTACTCGCAGGACACGCTCGAGGTATTCTGCTCCCTCGAAATTCCCTCGGAGCATCTTTCTCTTGCACAGCTCCGCAGACGAATCTCCCTCGTGGAATTGAGCTCGGGGAGTTTGGCTCGCTTGCGAAATCACGCTGGTAAATCTAACGTTATGCAAATTCGGTGGTCACCATTCCGGTCCGGTTTTGCATATGAATGCTTCCTCCCATTGCCACCCTCTTTGGTGACTTAACTCTATGACGACTCGCTCATTCCTACAGTCAAACTATTACGACTATCTCTATACGCGCGACCTTAAGATGATGCTAATCGGAGCTCGCCACTAACCCAAACCTCCTCTCTCTCTCTCTCTCTCTCTCTCTCTTTTCCTTCGACTTTGCTATCTCCAACTTATCCCGAAGTAGCTACGCAACCCAAACCAAGAGGACACCCATGGTTCGTTTGGTTTAGTGCTCTGCCGAGGCTTCGCGCTCTCTGGCTCTAGTAAACAACCCCCTCACATCTTATATAGGCTTCCTTAAAGTTAAACGAACGAGAACAGAGTGCATTGCAATCCACGACTTCCTTCTCCCACGATTTTCCCCTAAATCCTTAAAACAAATACCAAAATCTTGAAAAAATACAACATTTTTTCATTTCCTGATAAATTTTCGAGACTCATATAGGCTTCTTCGAAGTTAAACGGAGGAGAACGGAGTGCATTGGGATCTGAACTTCCTCTCCCACGATTTGCCCTTGAATCCCTAAAAAAATACGAAAATCTTGTGGAAAAATGCAACATTTTTTGATCCAATTTATTGATAAATTTTCGAGCCTCCATTTTTATCGACTCGGGATTTATTTGTTAAACTTTTTTTAGTCGCAAAGTCAATGGTAATTGGTTAGAAGGTGACTAGGCGATGGACTCCAGAATAAATGGAATGCCCGAGGAGAAAGTATTGGCCAGGAAGGTAATGGCTTTGATTCGTAAATGAAATAGAGTCGACGTGACAATTTATATTCCTGATGGGTCGACAGCATTGTGTGGGTAAGAGGAACAGGGTATAGGTATCGACATTGGTGTGGCAACGGTATTACCAGCAGCGGCAACAGAGAAGAAGGATAGAGGGGTGCGCACCCTCTGATTAAAAATTCTCGCGTGGTTAAGCCTCTGATAATGATCTTCCCTAACCCCTTCAGCATTGCCGGCTGTCCCTCTTTGCCAGAGCAGGACCCCCGAGGCTTTATACTTTACTCTACTCCGACATTATGCGATATAGTAGCGATGTATAGCTTATGTATGGTGTGAGTTGCGATTGTACGTATTCGATGAGCGTGCGGAGTAGCGAGAGAGAGAGAGAGAGAGAGAAGGAGGTCGTCGCCGGCGAGGACGACGACTAGAGGAGGAAATGGTTGGAGGTCATCGGACGCACAAGAGTTAACGATCGTCCGGTAACTCGGAGGGTTATTTATTTTGGCGAGAGCAATTTTTGTCTCTTTATTCATTTGGCGAAGATTGAAAATAAAATTTTGTCAAAAAAACTTCGATGCCAACGCAATATTTTTTTGATAATTTTAAAATTTATGTTATTTCAAGAATATTTTCCATTTCTAACGCAACGCTCAACTAGATTTACGATTGGAATAACGCAGAAATTGGGTTTTTCAAGAGACTTTCCAGAATATTTGGATACAAATATTTGTGATTTAAAAAGAAAAAAAACGGTTATTCGAACGTTTTCAATAAAATTTCCATTTTTTCTCGCAAAATTTTCACATTTCAGTGAAAGAGAGAAAGAATTTTTTCGATTGTTGTTGAAATAAACTTGCGGAATTCGCAATTATTACGGTTTGCAAATATTCAATTATTTCCTTCGTTAATTAAAGGATCGTATTAATATCCGCGATTGTGAGCGGATGAAAATTCCAGGGAATATCATTCGAGCAATTACTCATGGAAATCGAAGCGTGAAAAAAGGCGCGCATACCTACAAAATTTGTAATAAACTTAACGACCCTCGGCAATGAAAAGTAACGTTTGAGTGAGCTTGTCCTTGTAAGGGCGCAACCTAGTACTGTTTTGTTCAGGAAGACCGAGTGCGGCCCCTCCTCCGCGAGGATTCGATCGCGAGGGTTGAGGATGAAAATCGCGCCTGCGAGATGTTCAGACACCCGACAAATCAGCGTAATTGCCAGCCAGTCCTGCGAGCAAAATTAATCAGTCTTTGGTGCCTCGGCACGTCCCTCGGAGACACAGAAATGTGTTCAATCCGGTCGGTGCAGAAAAAAATTCATTCATGGCCAAAAAAAATCGATAAACCGCATTTTTTTTGTTTCCCATGAGAATTGAGCAATAAAAAAAAAAAAAGAGCCTGAGAATTCGATATGCAAAATGGTCGACGGTAATCCTTTTTGTTCCTGCGATCATTTCGTCACCTTGACGAATTGTCTAAGCTCTAAAACACGCACCACCCCAAATGAAGACGCGCGAGAACTTTTAAATCGTCCGCTGGGTTGTGCAAACAAAAGGATTCCATGCGAAGGCTCCTCGTTCGTTTTTCACAGGCAAATAAATATTTGATTCCCTCTCCCCACGTCCCTACGACCAACCGTCCTGCGAGGATGATCCGTCAAACGAAAACGATAACATTTGTGACGTGATCATCGCAGAACGCTATAATTTATGTGAGCTTTTAACTTTGGCCAAGGATCTCTTGGCGGGTGTGACCACAAAAATGGTGATACGTTGAGGAAACTTTGTTAAGCCCTGTCCAATTGCGCTATAGGAATCCATCAAAGGACGTGCCCGGCTCTCTTCTCGTTCTATACGACCAAGAGAAACCGCCTTGCCAAGCTATACCTGTTTCTAAGCTGATTCAGATCCCATTCACATTGAAATTCGTAGTTAACGAACAAGGTGGTTTGCTAATCTGGCACGAGGCGGTTTTACCCCCACGCGTTTTGCTTCCTTCAGCCTGGAAAGTTAATTATTCGAGCTAAGGGGGTTGTAAGCAGACTGCTCTTACCCTAAGCCCTTTGCTGCTGCTGCTGCTCATGTTGCCAAGTCTCCATACCTCTCGCATTCCCTTTCCATCCGTCCAACTATCAATGTATCCCGATCTTTCTCTCCCGCCAGAGCAGCCCACGGTGTCGCTTACAAGCTCGATAATAGGCGTGCGATGTTAAAAGTGATGGCGTTGGTCGCTGCCGTTGATGGTATGCGGCTGCTCAACTCACGCCCGCCCCACGAAATGCCTCAAGATTTTAAACCACCGCCTATGCCCTCACCCCTATTCACAGTCGCTCTGCGAAATCGTCTTTGTGATTAGAACCAGAAGTATATCCTAAACACCCCGCCCAATTATCTCGCTCCTTTGCTTCAGACTTTTCGACGCTGCTCTGCTCGCCCTAACGAGACGCGTCAACCATCAAATATCACATTATCGCACCAACAACAGTCAATCATTTTGGCTCAATGGCATGGACGGGAGACGCAGTTTTATTTTCCATCGCACAGAAGAAACAAAATGTTGATCGAAACGTTGTTTTTTCATGAATCCACAACAAATATTCGAGAATTTTTTTTCGGAAAGCACATTTTTGGCATTTCGATCGTAAATTTTGTTAATATGCAATAAAATTACGAAAAAATATTTTGTTCCTACCTTCGATGGGATATCGAAGTTTTGAGCAAAAAATTTTATTTCCGATGCGGTAAAGTTTCTTGTTTGGTCACCCCAGACTTTTCTACTGGCCGTTGACGATTTTTTTTTCTTCATTTTCTTGTTCATAGAGGATCCGGGGAGAGCGAATAGTAAATTTGTTTGGCGGCGCAGGATCAGACAAATGCAGGATATAGGATCGAAGCATCGTCGGACGCGCACGAAATTAATTCCACGTTCTCGGTACTAATTTAGGACGTGGCATAGAACGTGGAGTTGGCTCTGGTCTCGCCGATATACTTAGGTCTTGTTCCTTTTTCTGCGACTATTAGAAAGCGAGAGAGTTGTTGGTTTGCGAGTCGATCGTACGGGCTTTTTCTCGCGGGTAGCCGCACGGAGGCAGAGAGAGATCGGGGTTGTCGCGCCGGTGAAACGTAAGAGGACATTGTCGTTAACTTTTACGAGGGCATTAACGTGCGCGTCTTCCGCGATTCCGAAGAATCGAGCCTGAGGGTGTGCGCGCGTGTGTGTGTGTGGACGCGAAAAGAACTGCTGGCCAGGGAGAAAGTACTGGACGCTGTGACGTCATTCAGCTTCGAACTGTGCGACCCCCGAAGCGCGAGAGAACAGCGCCGAAACGATGCAGAGTGTATTACGAAAGAGCGTGGACAAGGAAAAAGAATTAGCTGGCGAGGACGCACCGCGACGACCACTGAGGCGGCGACACAGACCCAACGAGCAATCCCAACCATCTCTATACAGCATCCAAAGAGAATCTCATCGTTTGCTCTCACAACCCAAACCCCTGCCATCGGATGCTGCAAACTTTCCGAGATCCTTGTCCTCCGCGATGCGGAGGACACTTTTCTCTCTCTTTCTCTAGCTCGATCTCTTCCGGACGTCCTATAGTCTGCGCGATCCAATCACGAGCACTAGCCATGGTTATACGACCCTTCCTCACAAATTCCAATAAAATAATGGCGCAAAAAAGACTTATGAGAATCCAGTGTGTAACGACCACCAGAAGACAAACAAAAAATGCCAACAAACGCGATTCAATCGATAAAAGTGTGTGCTCGATGATATGACCAAAGTTGCCACGTTCTGATGGGCTGAGACTCTGAAAGGGCCATTTGTTGGTGCGGAGCTGAGGATAAAAGTTGACGGGCACTTACTCCTGCAAGCAAGGGAAACGTAACGAACCCTCTCCGTGCTCGAGAATATTTTATAACAATTCCGACAATATATTTTTATTCGCCACGCAACGGTCAACTAAATTTACGATTTGAATGCCAAAAAAGGCCATTCTCGCTGCATTTACTGAATTTTGTGATTTTCCAAAAAAAATGTCTAATCAGAAAATGTTCATTTCAGTGGTCGGGAAAAATGAGCAGGCGATACAAACGACTCCCCAGGTACGGTGTTCGTTCCGCTTTGCCGGCGATAATGACCGGAAAAAAGGATCGCGGCTAAGCGCATGTTGATCTCTTTAAAAAGACCGATTAAAATTAGACTGAAAAAAAAGCTTACCGTAGAAAACATGATGCGGGTTGTCGGTGGTAATTAATTAAGTAATTCATCGCGTCGTCATTGGTCCGAGACGAATTTTAATTTCGACCGATCCCTGGCCGATCATTCCCTTTCAAAAAGCCATTAAACATCGAGCACCATCGCGTTTCTTGTCTCGATAACGACAGGGGCGTGCACCATGTGCGAATCACCCATAGAGACTCGCACACAGGCATCCTTATGTCCTACCCAATGAAAGGGAGGCTGGTGGTTGGCCTCTGTGGCGTCTGACGCGTCAAGAATATCAGTTAGACTTGAAGCTTCTCAATCAGTCATCTCTGTGCATGCTCCATGGCTTTTGCCATAAAACGACGTGCACCGCGAGCCCTCGGTACAAAACTATAAAGTGTCCTAGGGAGATCGATAAAAGGCTGATGCGCATCGTCCTAAATCTCAACCCTTTTATACGGTCACGTGACCTCCTGCTTGACGCGGGGCCAGAGACGATCTGACGTGAAACCGGCACGTGACCCTCATCGTCTCTCTCTGCTTCTCTTCTCCGTCTTCTTTCTCATATTTTTGAGCTCCGTGTCAAATCCTAAAACGCCAGCTCACTTCTCATCATCCTCACTTTTTCTTTCCATGCAGCATCCACTGTCTCCTACTTTTTGGTCCTTCCATTCGCTTTCTCGGGAATTGACATTTTGGAAAAAATGGATATTTCGTTGAATACGTTCGACTAAATGTTTTTTTTTTTTTTTTTTAGAAAATCACAAAATTCAGTGATTGCTGAAATATTCTGGAAAGTCTCTTGAAAAAGGCAATTTTTGGCATTTAAATAACAAATTTAGTTGACGGTTGGGTTAGAAATGGAAAATATTGTCGAAATAACGAAAGTATTGACGTTTTTTGACGAAATTTAATTTTCAGTGGATCGTGTCCCAGCTGTGAGCAATTTTTGTGAGTTTCCCTCATCAGTATCGAAGACGGGGATGAATAAATTGATTTTTTCATCGAAGCTTGTCGCGAGCTGTTTTTGCGGCCTGGTTGACGATCGATCCATCAAGCCTCGTCGGGCGTGCATTAGAAAGTGGAAAATCCTTTAGCCAAGAAGCTCAAGCGCGTAGTTTGGCAAGCGGTGCTCCTTAAAATCGCTTCTAATCCTTTGGAACAGCCAATAGAACGGGACATGGAGCAATAAGAAAGAGCCATAAAGATGGGGCACGTAGTACGGAGTATATGTGGGTAAAAGTTTAGTGGAAGACAAGGCCGATACCTCCCGCGGATATCAGAGAGTATAAAGTTGACTGAAACAAGCGTCGGAGCGCTGTACCGCGTGGCGAATGTCGAGACTCGAAAGAAAGGCGAGTGATGGATGTTGGTGGTAATCCGCGTTAACTTCCTCCGGGATTTCGGCTTCCCGGAGTCTTGAATTCCGGGTATAGCAGGGGAAGACGGAGCTTCGGAGCGTGGGTCTCCATGACGTATCCCCGACGAGCTCAGCAAGACGAACAGACTCACCCCGAACCTTTAGCGTCGTTTCGGAGCTGTGCACGCTCTAAAACCTCGAAATCAAGTCAGGTCACTAAGTCTCCGAGCGTTGCTGTGGGTTTCCTGAGACGCGTTGCGTTCTAATTAACATCGTGTCGGTCGGCTTAAGGTTCGACGTCGTAAGGGAGCGCCTCGTGTACGAGGGAACGCGTCGTCTTCCAAAAATCATTAGGATATAGACGGGAGGAGCGATTAAGGGAGGGAGAGCGTGTACGCGAGTGCCCGACGCAGTCGAATGGTGTCAGGATCTGGAAGGGTGAGCCGGAAGACGAAATTCGCAGCTGGGAAAGCGAGCCAGTTACTTTGGCCAGGAATGAGAAAGAAGAACCGATTGAAAAGGCAGAATCGCGGTAAACAGGGAGGAAGGAGGGGGGGGGGGGGAAATCGACTTGGCGGTAAATAGGAAAGCGCAGGGGTGATTTTAGGAATTTCGTTGCTCTCACGGGGGATGAATATCTGGCGGTTTTTACTCGAGGTAAAAGCACGCGATGGTTATATATGCCGCAGGGAGCAGGGAGGGGGATGAAAGCGAGGATTCAAATTTTGGCAAATCGTTGGTAAGCCCGGAGAAGAGCGGAGAATGCGGAGACGGGTGATGGTTCAAGGGGAATTGCGGGCAGAATGGTAACCCCTTCTAGGATTAGCGAGTCCCATGTGGTCGGACTCGCTGATGGCTCGTTACCGAACGACGAGTTCTCCGCGACTACCGACAGATATTGCTATTTATGATATGCTACGTTTGGCCAAACGATTCGTTGCGAATTTGTTTGTAACCAGTCCTGGCAGGATGAGCAAACCGCCTTGATGTGTGCGGCCGTTGGGGCTCGATAGGCGTGGCTGCTCTAGTACGTTGCCGTGTTTTTTTTCGGCTGTAAACGAAAGCGCGCGGTGATGACATGGGAAAGAATGAATTGGAAGAAAAAAGCCAGCGGGAACCTCGCGAAATTATAGATTCAGGAGATTGGAGAGATTTGCGAGGAAACATATTCCGCGTAATTCGGAGGATCATCCGTCACACTCGCGGATTACAATTGCAAATGGTCTGGTTGAAATGGAGAAAGAAATACTCGCCGCGTTTGGCTGGTTATTGTTAGGCCGCGCGGGGACTTGCCGAAAGATAAATGATTATTCGGTTCGGAATCTTAGGATCGGGAGTGCGCGCCTTTGTCTGATTAATGAGCAACGCACGCTCCAGCACTCCTAATTATTGCACTGCTTGGCAATTTCGTTATACGAGAGTGAGAGAGTCTCAAAGATGTAGAGACGCAGCAGCCAGAACGTATGGGGGTTAATGGTACAGGACGACGAAGAAACTGTCAGTCGTTTCCTTAAACGGTGATGGTGCCCTCTTAAACGCGACCCTTGGTCACCATAGGCCATGGAGGAGACTAGAAAATCCGCAGAGTGGATTTCTCTCGCATTCATTGCTTTTGCAGACGCGCGCGGGAGATGTAACTGATGTCCGGCTTAAGTCGACGAGGCGCCCCGTTGCTCTCGACCCTCGTACTATTTCCTATTCGCGTCTATCTATACACATACTATCTGTAACGAAGCGGACCAAGATATTTGTCACTTCATTGTTCGCCAGGAAAGTTTCTTCGTGCGCCAAGTTTGCCAAGCTATTTCAGCGGCAATTTAACGTTAGGCGATTCCTCTGGAGCGTGTAAACGCGTTTCAGGATATATGTGACGCTCAGACAACACCTTAAATAATTATTCGTGTTAATAAATAGCGAGCAGAACTACGAGGTATATGTGGCGAGCCGAAATATATATGCGAACGTTTGTGGTGGAGAGCGAAGCTATTCGACAATAGTATTCTTGCAGCGCAGTTTGGAGCGAACGATCTCGTTCCAAAGACTCCAAATGGCTGGGACTGGGATCGAGGAAAGTTTGAAGCATTGGTGAATCGGTCCAGACGCAAGAGCAGGGAATGAAGATTTGCTATGGAGTTGGGAGAAATCGTAATGGAGCGAGAAGCAACGAGAGTCCGGACTCGTCTCTCTCGCGCTCCGTTACGAAAAGCTACGGTCTCTCTTAATTAGTTGCTCCAAGGAGACGAGTCTGAAGAGCAAGATGACCAAATGGCAGCGTCACTAGGACCGCCTAGACCAAGTAGAATATTACTTCCGGCCACGAACGATCTTGAAACTTGGCTCGGTATGATGTAGAGGAAGGATCGAACGAGCCACTGGAGAATAGACGAAATTATACTGAGAATTCTGATGGCTCCTGTATCTCAACACACATTCCACCTTTGAGAACGATCTACGACGATAGTCATCAGCTCCTGGTCATATAAATTCTTTGGCGAATTGAGACGTACGCCTTGGTCGCTACAAATCCTAGACATTTTCCAGCGCGTATCATCCTCACCAGTCAATCAAGATTTAATGTGCCTTCTCTTTTCTATACTTCGCGACTAAAATACATCGCCAAGGAATGGTCTCGTATTGGGAAAAGTAGTAAAGGATTCCAATGGCTTGTCTCTGGTGATAAATTTTCTCTTCTCAGTCTATAAATTCCCGTGGCGTTGATACAGCCTCAGATTTAACTGCGTGTGTTGTGTCTCGATGTCTCTCGCTGAGTGATACATGCGAATGGTACTACTTGACGGCTTCTCGCTGGACCGGCTGCTGGGTCCAGTCATCGAAAGGAAAGCCGGAGAGGGCCCAGAAGTCGATTTTAGCTCAAGACCCACGTGCCTCAGTGAAAATGCAGTTAATTTTTCTAAATTTACGCACTAACGAGAAACTCACCCTCTCGATACGATCAAAGACCGTCACCCCTTGTCGACCTATGTTTTTTTCTCTTTTACTAACTATTTATCTCGTCCCGTTTAGCCTCCGAAGTTCCTGGCATGTTTGAGCTGGCAGGCGAGTCGAAGGCGACGAGAAGAGGTACATACGAAGCCCGGAACACCAGAGGTCATGTGCCACAGCATCGACGGAAGAGCATAGAGTTACGAACAGCCGCGGGGATTGGGAAGTGTGCGATGGATGACGGTTCGACGATGAAAAACGTTGCTGCGGGACGTTCATCAAGGAAATTGGATGCTGCGCGTGCATAGCCACCGGAATCCACTGCAAGTTTGTGTCGTTTTTATCGAGCAAATTTATTCTTCATTTCCTGCGTCCAAGAGTCTCGGGCAAATTGAAGTTTCTTGTGAATAAAATTAGCATTCACCGAAATAACTCAATTATTTCTGGGCGCAATTGCTCGAGGCTTCCACTTGATTTTTTTCACAGCTCCGATAATACTTAATTGAGGCTCTATAATTAATCATCATTGTCAAGAATCCGCGGCCTTTGTTCAGGTTAGATAAAGGGGGGCGGGGGAGGCTTTCGAGATTTGTATAGAACGCGAAGTTGGTGACTGTAACGAGGGATGATACACTTGGCTTTTTGGGTTGAGGGGCGAGGAACCGAGCCAACCCCATCATTGGCAAGCGCTAGTTCCCGGTGATCGCTCACTTCGCGTCTCCGCGCTTCGTGATTGTGATCTACCCTTGAATCGTCGCGAACACACAACTCGGGGGCTTTCTCCCTCCATCCCGCGATACAATTCTCACAATAGTCTACTTTATATATTTATATCTAAATATACAATTGTGTAAGTCGTCGACGCGGTTTTCCGGATAAAGTGGCGTGACGTATTGCTTCGCTGGTGGCGGATCCTCGTCGTCGTCGTGCTTCCTCGCACCAGAGCGCTCGCCCGCGATTATTCATAACTTAACTCGGCTATCGTTTTGATATCGAGACCGCACCGGCGGATGATTTCCGCTGGGAATCGAGAAGAATTTGCGCGCTCGTATAGACGAGCGCTTATCTAGAAACTCGAGCGACACGACTCGAGCGCTCGAATGCGGCGAAAAATAAAAGCAATTTACTCTTGTTGACATTTCTCATTTCGCTTGAGTTTTCTTTGCTATGAAACTGTGAAAATGGTTCGTTAGTCAGTCAAGGCAAAGGACAACTGGAAGTGCAAGTTCGAGGGACCTCCTTGATAAATGACGAACACGCGATAACGCCGGAGAGAGACAGAAAAACGTGAACGACTCGCCCTCGGGAATTGTCGTTCCCGTAACAAATTAGACAAAGCTCTTGGTGCTCCGCTCGACTCGACGAGTTATCCGAATGCGATAACAACGGGGACTCGAGATAGTTATCTCCAACTGATTAATTTCATCTTAATTCAAAGAGAATTGGGTGTGAAATTATGTTTTAAAGGTGAACACAAAGTACGGGAGTCTCGGGGCACATTTATTTGGGAAAGTCTCGCGGCAATGGAGGAAACTTCCGTCTGGAATTTTGGGCTAGTATTGCGAAAGCTCAGACTCACTGCTGAGGATAATTTCGCAACAACAATGCGGTAATCGACGCGGAACGTCTCAAAGAGGCGCCACACAGAGTCAAGTCCGCTCTTTCTCTCTCTCTCTCTCTCTCTCGCTGACTGTCTATGCTTTGCGCTTTCCCTCTCGTTTCTCGTCCGCGGGAATTCGCGACGACGAAATTGAGGAAGAGCCAGAGTTAAGAGCCACAGTCTCGGGTTGTTTCCTCCGGATAGTCTCGGCAAACTGGCTCGCAAGCCTCTCCCTCTCTCGCTCTCTTTTCATCGCGATAGAGTCGCTTGCCTCAACTGCTCAGACTCGACGAGACAATCTTTAGAAAGTCTCTCCTTCTCTCTTCTCCTATCCGGTTGGTGTCAATTTCGGAAAACGAATTGCTGCAGCCTAGACTATGGATATAAACTGAAAACTAAACAGCAGTATGTACTCCCGAGCGCGCTTACTGGTAAAACGAAAAAGTAAGTCAGCCATTTTATTTCATACGCGATTTGTTTCATTCCATTTCGCTTCCTCATGAATTTTTTTTCCTAAATTTTTATTTTTTTTTCAAATTTCTCCACCCGCATTAATTTCTGCAAATTTTATAAAATATTGGCTATAAGTTTGTAATTACCGTTTAATTAATAGGAAAGTACTTAAAATTATATAATTTAAATGCAAATAGAAAAAAAATCTGCAGATTGAAATTTACAAATGACTTCCTCAAGATGCTCAAGATGCACGATGCTTGAAACTAATAAAAAAGATATAGTTTCCTCATAGAGGAAGATTTGAGCATGGTGCATGTTGAGCAGCTTGAGGAAGCAATTTGGAAATTTAAATTTGATTTTTTTTTCTTCTATTCATCGCCTTGGAGAGCTCGACAGAAAAGTTAGACATAAGAGACGTTTAGCTTGGCGTATACACTCGCAACTGCATTAGCTGTTGCGAGGAAACTCGAAGAGAGTCTTTTTCTTGGCTGGTATTTAGTTGGAAGGCGAAACATGGAAGAGGAGAGAATCCTCATGAAGATAGAAGTTTGGAGGAACTGGCTGGAGGCGATCTCGAGCTAATCTCTCAGGGTAATCCTGTATAAGCGACGTATTATCATCGGGGTCTGGTGAGAACGTTGAAAACCGATTCAGCCGAAAGTCTGGAGAGTTGGCTGCTCGAGTCATCGCCATACATTGGGGCGCGCGCCAATGGAGTAGTGAGTTTCCGGTAAACGAGCGAACATGCTCGTCCACCTGGTTGAATCCAGTCAAGCTGAAAAGCATATCCTCTACGACCAAATCGCAAATGTGGATTAGTCCCTAGTAGCCCCTTACCCCTTCTCTCTCGAAGATCATCTTACTCCGCTGAAAGCTTTCCGTAACCCGGACACGCGAGGCTCCTTCGCTTTCAGCGCGTACTCCAGTTATTTCGTTTGCCAGAATTTCCGCTGCTGCTCTCTGGACGAAAGACTCAACGATGAGCTTTCCGTGCTCGTCAATTTGCTTCGGAAACAAGAAAAGCCCGGAGAACGAGAGAAAGAGAGAGGGAGAGAGAGAGAGGACGACGATGGGGCGGATTACATTCAAGTTGCATATTCGCCCTCCGCGCTCGTAAAAACTAACGCACCAAAGATATTTTCCAAGTGTAAAATATATTTCCGGTCTAATCCAGCAATATCATAAAGAAAGTGGTGGCATTGCTTGTACAGCTCAAGACTGGGCGATCACGAGGTCGTAACCAGGCATTAGGCTTGTTTACAAAAAGATGTTATACACGTCGACATTGGGCGACGGGTGAGCGAGTCCCTCAACGTTCTATCCTCGAGATCCATAGCCTGGTGGCCTGCGGGGACAATTCTCCTCGTCGTCGGGCGTTATGCATTTCAAACCTCGCCACCTGTGCTCCCCCTCGCCTTATTATCAACAATCGTAAAATGCTAAATTGAAAGTCCTCTTGAAGAAACGTGAACGCGATCCTCGAGGGAACAAGCCCCTATAAAAATAAAAAATAAAACAACGAAAAAAAAAAAAAAAAAAATACAGACATATTCAACGGAATGTGTGCGTCTTGCTCGGAAAAACCTGAGCCATCATTTGTACATCTGTTGCGGAAATTTTATTCCCCTTAATCTTCCTCATCCATTCAAAACTTTCATCCCCCCCATCGAGCGATTTTTCTTTCTACAATTTTATCGGAGCATCTCGTTGACTGAATAGAAAAAATTAAAACATTTTTTTTTACCTTCTTCCTCCTCAAAATTCATCTCGATATAATTGTTCATTGATAATAATGCTTGAAAAAAAAAATTGGGCCCATTTTTCACAAAAGGACCACTCGTTAATATTTACCAGCAATATCTACAAGGTTTTCGTCGAAGATTGACCGTCGGGACCGAGTGAATGAATGAGAAAAAAAAATAGTGGCACGGAGAGGAATCGTTACCGCGTGGAGAAGATTCAGAGACAACGAAATTGAATGGCTCGACGGCAAGACAAATGTTCTTGCCCATCGAGATGAGCTTTATTCTGCTTTCACTTGTTTGCCCTAGATGGTTGCTGCAGAGTCAGAGTTTCATGGATACAGCGATCACATTGTGCGCCAAGTCGAAAGATCAATTAACCAAAAAATTGGGCTAACAAGAGCGTTGCAATGAATACGCAGAAAATCCCAAGTAATTCGATTGAGACGAAAGAGAAAAAAATTACGACCCTTCTCTATTCCTTTCGTTCGAGATCGAGCGATTCGGAGATAAGCCAAAAAAAGATGCCGGTCACCCACTGGCAATTAGTTGAGCGTAGAGAAAGAGACTTTGACCGAATGACGCAGAGATACAGATTGGCAGAGCTTTTGCAATTGCGCTCCCCAAAATTTGACCTCGTGAGTCCCTCAACTGTTGGAAAAATTTTGGAAAATAAAATTTCTCGAAAAAATCGATCGGTGAGTAACAAAAATCACGTAAAACTAGTTCCAGAAGGTTTCACATGAATATAAACATGAAGTTACCGAACTGTACCCTTTTTCCTAATTTGTTGTGAACCGACGCCCTCCACAATCCATATAAACAACCCTTGTGTGCCCACACTCGCTTTGCCACAATAGAAATATCAACATGAGAATAGTTTCTTTTCTTGGCAATCAGGCTTTTGATTGATTAGCTTATACGGGCGAGCGGAAATTCCGTGTTTCGAGAACCCTAATGCGTCGCTCCAGAATGGGAAAATGCATTGGTGATACAGCATTAGCGTGTCACACAAGATGATCCCGAGCAACCCTCACAAATATGCTGACCCATTCCCCTCCCATTGATACATTTGCGCAAAAGTTTTATTCATACGGTTCCATTACATAATTTATTAAATAAACATCAACTGTGGCCAAATATTTGCTTCTCTTTTTGGTGTATTTGTATTTGGCAGTTAAAAGCTCATTAGGCTCCAGGCGAACCGGAGAAAAATAAAAATGCAGTCAAGATCAACGATTGGGTGTACCTTCTCGCCCTATAGACCTGAAAAAACTGATGCACCTGGACCACGAGGACTGAACGTGTGGTGAATGGAATGTGGTCTGGAGGTAGATGGATTTTGGAGTTATCGGAAGTTAGACGTTGACATTTTGTGGTAAATTTGTGGCTGGAACATCGAATGAGCAATGTACGATTGACACGCTGGGTGTACCAACTGGAATGTTGTCGTACGTAACGTATCTGGCGAAACAGGCTTCCGGTGGTGTGGCGATATAGTCCCTTGGAGTGGGTGTATATATGTGTAGGGAGGATTCGACGACGTTATGGACTGATGTCGAGGTACTGTGTATTGCTACTGTAGGGGTTATATACGCATTGGCCAGTGGTCATCCGTCACTGTCAAGCAACCCCTCTTGCCACCAGAGCCGCTGACACCCCTTTGCCTTGGCACTGGCCCGTCGAAGTGGTTTCACGAGGCAGCAAACGCTGAAGGGAGAATCGAACCTTCGCTTTCCTGCAGTAGCTTGGTAGCACGTGCCCGTGTCTGTCTCATCGGGCCTGTGTATATGTGGCACGTCAAGATGTACGCACGGATAATTCACAACGCTGTTGATAACGGCGGTGAGTTTGATAATTATAGATAAACAATGAGACTGACGTTGATTGGATTAAAAAGTGGATGAAAAAAAAGTTTTCGGTGTAAAATATTTTTAGGTCTCTGACGTCATAGCCGAGAGGAGAGATGATGTGGAAAAAAGTTGGATGCTTGTCTCTCTTTATTCAGGCCGGCACGCTGGTGATTAATAACTGGTCATTCACGTCGCATTACTCATCGATGCTTGAGCAGTTGTTTAGGGCCTCGCTTTCCACTGTCAAAAGCCCTTGCACCCTATACTTCCGTCCCATCCTCCATACCGAGGCGTTCCAGGCTGCGGTCAACAAATAGACGTGAGCTACAGCAACACCGTTTAGCACTTGTGGATTATTACTGCGGCAATGTGTGCCGGACCAAGTTTACGCCTCCGGTATAGAGAACGAGCGAGGCTAATGCCTCAGCGGCTTGCCAGCGAGAGCAATCCAATGAATGAGTTCAACAAAATGTCCAATAGAAGCTTCGACGAAAACCCCTTTCGAGGATGGATCGGTTCGGCTGTGTTTCCGACTGGAGAGAAGGAGAAAATCCCTTGTGGTTTCGCTTGCTCGTTACTCCCAGACTCTTCACTCTAATGCGCAAAGATTGATACCTGACCATGACACTAGAAAATAATTTATGAAACGCTTCACATAAACCGATGAATGCTCACCATCCGAAAAGTCTTTACTTCTTGGGGATTCGAGCATTCAACAAATATTTGGTGAGTCAACGATGATCCATGTGTTTGGTCCATGGATGTATATAAATTCAGATGAATGGAATTTCCTCCATACGTCTCTGGGATAAGATCAATGCACAGGCATTTAGGCAAACATAATAGTAAATCGAGTGGTGCATCATTCGCTGGTTACAAATAAAAGGAGATATAAATTCAACAGGAATTCAATGGCCGATCGTATTTTTGTTGGGCTCAATTGTGATGGACAGCTTAATTGACACGCTTTATCAAAGACCAACAACTGTTCAACGGGATTTCTATGTTTGACACGATTGTAAGACACGAATACTGTTCCACACGTGATGAAGAAAATTTCAGAGGTTCTGAATCGTAGCAACAATATTTTACAATCTCAGCAAAGTTTACGAGGACCTGCAACTGAGCCAACGGAAGACTGGCTCTTCAATCTTCCTCAACGCGCCTATGAATATAAATATGAGAGCGGCAGTGATTTATGCCGGTTGGAGAGAAGAAGCAAACGTTGGCTCGACGGCGAAGGTGTAAGAAGGCGTGTTATGGGAGCAGCGGGAGGCAGAAAGCCATCTCGTACATCCGAAAGCGAGGCGTTTATATACAATACCGCAGTCCAATAGCTGAGGCTTTTCGATTTTTACGTCGCGGTCAACATTTACGCCCTAGATTTTTTAGAACCTCTTCGATTGTCCAAGGGGTATCATGTTCGGAGTTGCTAAATTTTTTCATTTTCGTTGCCTCTCCGCAGGATTTTTATATCTGGTATAAAAGTCTACCCCTTGAGAGATACTCTGCCGAATCCGTAGTGGATTTCGCCGAAGATTTAAATCACAGTACTGTAGTTATGGGCTGGAAGACGCCGGTGGTCCTGCCATTTTATGAAGACCATTGTAGATTGACTAGGGATTCATATAGCGAGTGAGATTGCGCATGTTATTAAGTCCTGATCCTGCAACATGAAGCGCCAGGGGTCCATTGTTCAATCTGTAAATCTGAGGTAGGTGAAGTGGGCGCGCGCGATCATCGATCGGCTTTTCAAACTGTTGGACCCAACCAGGGCGTCGTTTCTTTGATCGACAGGTAATGACAGTTTAAACCATGGTATACACGTAGAGAACGTACTGTCAGGTAGTTGTAAATCTGATGGCTGCCTCGGAATGCCAATAATTTCACCGGCCCATCTACGCGCTACCTCTCGTAATCCCTTCCGCATACAGACATAAGCTCCGTGTATGCCAAACGGTCTATGCTGTGCTTCTCTCTCCGCGGTACTGTGTACGCTCTTGAAGCCTCATCGTGCCGCTATTGCGGCTCTGTACGCTCTACCGTTCGAGAACGTAATGCATTTGATCCGCGCTAAAACGCATTCGGCAATGCACTGCGAATACTTTAGCCTGCGCGCGAGTTTCAATGTGTGCGAGCTCAACGCTCCCCCCTTAGCCATTCATGCGCTTACGACAAAAACCTGTGTATGCTATACCTCACGCACACTACCTCTCTGCATCGTTTACTCTCCCACTCATCTCGCTGTTCGGCAACTCTCCGAGGCTGACAGGCTTATGTGCCAAATATCGCGATGGAGGCTGAGTTATAGAATGGAATTTCGAGATGATAAAACGAGCTAAACAGTGTTGAGCAAAGTACTTGAGCTGGTTCGCTGAAAAATGGAGGAAAATGGAATCGGTTGAGGCTAAATGATTCCACATGAAGGAGCCACATCCAACCCCTATATTCGTTTCATATGACATTTTTGCGCTTAATACAAATTGAACGTAAAAACCAGACGCGCGACGAGATGAAAACGCCGCAGAGACGTGTGTAAAGGGGGAGAAGGAGAGGAAAAGAAAGCTCGATGGGACGCAGGTTTTGATAAATGATGTGCGGCAGTTTATTCCACAAGGGTGTGAGTCTGCACGATGTAATCAAGCGTTGTATTATATAAGAGGGTGAGTAACGGATTATAAGGGGTGAGTCTCGATTTTTATAGTTGTTTCGATTATTTCGCCACTTGGTTACGAACCGCAGCGTTGGAATGTGAGTATTTTTTTAGAGTGCATAGGAGAAATAATTAAAAAGACTATAAATCGTAGTTAATGCTGATGGAGGTGTATGTTGATCGGTGGAAAGTTGGCTGTCGAGAAACTCGATGGTCAAAGTGAGATTAGGCGATTCGAGAAAAGTTAATCTTAATAAACGAGGGCAATGAAGGAAGAGAAGGTCTAGAAAGGGGCCAGCGAGGATGGCGACGGGGTGTACGAGGCGGTCACCGCAAATGCTCGATCCATGCAAATGGGCATCCCGAAATAGTCGTTGCTGGGCTGCTCTGTATAATACAAAACACAATAGCCGCGAACACACTCACAGGCAAATGGCATCTCACTCGATTTCTCTCTGTACCGGGGACTCATTCGCATTCCCAAGAATTTGCATACTACTCACTCGATACGAGGTCTTTTGTCCGGCCGGGAATGTCCATCAACTTTTTGTTCGGACGCGGTCCAAAGCGCACCCAGCCTCCGAGTAAATAGGCGAGAGTATAAGCGAGGTGCAGGGGAAAGATATAGAATGCGAAAGAGAGAACGATTCAAATGACCAGCGGGGCTTAAGGGTCGTCGTCGTCGTATACAGAGCAGCAGAGCCGAGCACGAGTGTACTACCAGCCAGCCAAGTGGGCACACGGCACGGAGAATAGGGCCGCCTTTTATTTGCTGATTGCGTTCGGATTGTTTCGTGATTTAGCATAAATGTTTGATTAGATTACGCAGCCGCGCCCACGCTTCGGGCTCTCTGAATGTTCACTATGCAGAGCTGTCCACATTGGACTCTGTTTGTTCAAAGTATCCAAGCCCATGCAAACTTGAACAATTTACCAACGGCTTACACGTGAATTTAGAGGAGAATTCAATCAGCTAGAAAAACTGCCTCTCCTGTTCCAACATTGAGGATATAGTGGATGAGCTCGCTGCTGTGTGAGTTCCGGTGGATACTGCGGTTCTTGGGTCACAATTCTACATCGATGACTGAAATCTAAGTCGGCCGCTGAGTGCACAAAGATTCCACGCTGAGCCGCACAGCGTTCCATTTATGTCCACACAATAGACAGCTTTTGACTGCATTTCTCAAGCTGATCCAGAGTCAGAGTTTCTCAAGCGGATTCCAGAGTGGATTTTGCAAATGAAGGATTTTGATGTGGTGATCTGGGTGTCGTTTCGATATGACCTTTGCAGAACATCATTCAAACAGCCGATTTGATGGCTTTCTGAGTACAATCACAAACAAGAGCGAGTCACGTAGGAACGTCAGGTTGACGGATTTCCAGACAATATCCACTAAATCAGCATCGTCTTCGGCAATTACGGAGCTGTCCTGAGTCCAATGAAGCGATGGCACAGACTCCCACGTCCAGCATTGTGCCGCACCGCGCAGGAGACAACATTACACAAACAGCAGAACCAGCCAGCAGTGGGAGAAACGCGAAACGTATCGAAGTCATCGAGCGATTCTAGGGACGTGTGTTGCTTCTCCCTCGGGTACGATAAGGTAACGACAAATGACCGAAGCATCGAGACCAAAGATAGCAAGTCCAATGGAAACTCGGCAGCCATGTATAGAGGCAGAGAGAGCAAGGACAGACGAATCCTGTCCAGAAAATCAACCCTCTAAGTAAATTCGTATCAATCCCTTGAGACACGCGCCACGGGGTGATCCGTCATATGAGATTACCGCAGTAAATAAGGCCGGTTCGTGGCACTCGTCGAGAATGGACGTTGAAGAAAGAAAGAAAGAAAGGGAGACACGGAGAGAGTCATCGGAAAAAGTAGGAACAAAAAAACAGTATTACGACAGAAAGATCAATCGATGTTCCGGCATGTATATCCAAATTTCTCTGAATAATCATTTTGCCTCATTCGGCCAGCATCCTCTCGATCATTCACGCTATTCTGACTTGCAGACTTTGTTCTCATTTTCCCACAGCATTCAACATTTCTATCATATCTCATTCCATTACCCTGGACGTCAATTAACTTGACTGCGAATTGACCATTTTCCAGGTCATGCAACTACATTTTTCATCTACTGCTCAAACGCGTGGAAAGTTCCCAAACGACGGAAGAAAAAAAAACCGAAAAAAACAGGTCGACATGGAGCGATTTTTTATCACCCCTGCAAGGGATCGTGGACGTTCCAATTTCAGGGGAAAACTTCACGCCGATTACGATATATGGAGCATGTCGTGTGTACACGGCTGGCAGCTGAGGGAAGGGAAGGCCCGAGAAAGAGAGAGAGAGAGAGAGAAACTATTTCCGCTCGATCTGCTTGAAGGATTAGATAGATTACCAGCTCTATTATACCATCAACCGGAAAAGGCAAAATGTATCCAAAGACATCCATAGTTTCCATGGGGTGAAGGAGAAGAGTTTGATGTCCCATCGATTTTTACGAAGAAGATTCCTTTCTCGCTGTGTTCCAACTAAGAGAGTGACCCGACGACACGGTATGAGCCAACAGGAGAAAAGTTGCGACGTATCTTGATGATAAAGCTGTATCGGACCCTTCGCAGGGTCACAGAATCATTCATTCCCAAAGATCCGTACCCCAGAACAAAAAGAAGAAACCCGTCAATTGGCATTTGGTTCAATAACAAGATTGGGACGTGAACGACTCCAAGTGAATTATATAAATTAAACATTTATACAATAGAACGCAGTTTGCTGGAATAAACATCAACTGGTCGGCACACAATCAGCGATCTAGCCGCTGTCTATGACAAGCGGAAGATCGATCGGGTATTAGGCAGCTTTCCGCAATATTTCTGATATAATTTCGGATGGTTGGCCGACGAACCAATCGGTTCTTCATAACAGAGGATTCTGCCATAAAATACCAGCAACATTAACTTTTCAAACGGCTTTATACTGGAGAGTTGAGGCTTTTGGAAAATAAGCATTTGAATGGTCCAATCAATCACGGGAGTTGTCTTGGTCTGATGACGTCACTGTATGGCGAAGACTCCCCTATTAGTGGGGTGTGATAGGAAGACTTGTCTCGCGCGCGGGCGGGGGTGGACGAGCCGGGAAGAGAGAAGAATATCGGGCTACGCGGTGTGCTATCCAGAGAGGGCGCGGTTGAATTCGAAGCCGACGTCGCGACGTCTGGTCTCTGTAGCATGCCTCGCGATAATTATATATTCCAAGGGTGTCTCGCCGATCAGTCAATGCTTCCGCTGCAGTGTGCACCCTCGACAATGGACCCGAAGAGATACAGAAAAAGCTTATCTGTCAAAGACCCTGCTCGGTACTTCCTCCGGAGGTAAGCCAAGTTTTTCATGGGGCACGAAGAGAATGGGAGGTTGTACTTTTTAATTCTGCTCACCCCTCCTCAAAAATCTAATCAATAGTGGGATGCTGGCCTACTAGAGTAAGATTAATTTTTTTTTGTAAAAAGTTTCATAATCGCAAAAAATTGCACCGAAAGATGAGCTGAGGTGAACTTGAGTGGATATGAGGGAGAGCGATGGGTCCACCGGATGGGCAAATACTCCTAATATGCGGTATTTGATGTCGGGTAGCCTTTGAGTCGTTTGTTTATTGTCATATGTCGTGGTAGCTCTGCTAGGGAGAGGGATACAGTTTGATAGGTAGAGATGCATGTACGCGTGAATTTAATAAAGGGTTGGGTATAGAGTACGAGGGAGAAAGCGGGCGAGAGAGAGAGAGAGAGAAAGGGAAGTGTAGAAAGCAAAGGAGAAAGCGCGTGAAGCTCTCGCGCGCATGAACGAGTTGATTAAATTGAAACACCTCGTGAAGCACGGAATCCAGGATGCACACTGATAGCGCGCGTGGGTTCAGAGGTTGTGAAAGGAGGCGGGAGGGAGAAATATGTTCATATCGGTTGGGCAAATGGGGGTGAGAGGTTCGGTTCAAAGGTTGCGAGATTCCGAATCGGTTGTGCCAAAGAGGCAAGCACAAGGACTCGCCCATTCCCGCGTGATAGTCTCCTCTCTTTTCAGAGCGTGTAAAGCGCGCGCCCTTTCCTCCGCTGCTGCTGCTGCCATTGACGCCGACAACCCGCGCGGCAGTTGACAATGGTCACGCATTATAATGGCTGGAGTCGTCGACCGGACGCTCTCCCGTATTCTCCGCTTTCTACCCCTCGTTCATAAGCCTCCATTGCGCGCCAAACATACGCACGTAACATGTACATACATCGAGCACGCATTCATTTATTTGATCCAAGGGGCAACAGCAAACAGAGAGTTCGCCAACGACGATTATCCACTTTGAATAGGAAGAACAAATACGAAAAAAAAAGGCTCGAGCAAAAATCAACGACTAACACATACAAAGCTAGGGACTGGATTGAATGAAACGGAAATTAACAGAGTCATGGCGTTTGATACGTTTGTCCTTTACACAGATCCATCCTCCACGAATGGGCGTTCGGAAAAACCGCCGAATCCGATCGAATAATCGTCCAGCACTTTTTACTCGTTTCCATTCATGCCGCAGATTACGTTTTATCGGGATTTTTCAAAAAATACCCGCATGTATGGAACTTTAAGCTCTATCCAGCCTTTGTTTTTTGTTTCCTTTTTTTTTTTTTTTTTTTTTTTTTTTTTTTTTTTTTTTTTTTTTTTTTTTTTTTTTTTTTTTTTTTTTTTTCTTTTTTTTTTTTTTTTTATGTGATATAAAGCTCATGGAAAATGGGCCGCAGCTCGAAATCGCCTTGTGCAAAGTCGCGAGGCTAATCTAAAATCTGTCAGACACTTTGATCGATGCGCTTAGAGCGTAATTTTAATGCTTGTCTCTCTCGCGTCAAATATATACGATATAGTCGAAGGAAACGCGTCACAAGCAATCTCTACCCCTGCTCTCGATGCTCCGGGGTGTACCACCAGAGGCGCTTGATCAAACCGCCGCCCTTGCCTCATCAAACTCCAATCATCCCTCGAGGAATTCAAAACCATTTCGGCCCGCGTCACAGCGACGTGTGTGCTGTACATTTTTTAAAATACCTCCCCCGTCAAAATTTCAAAGTCCGCGACGCTATTATCGAGCTCGTACATTCATGGCGATGTTTTTCCTCACAGGCTCGACTGGTTATCCTAATCCTCTCGATATCATCGATAATGATCGACGTTTATTCGTCGATTATCGATAAAATGATCGAATTTTACGATTACGCCATTTTCTCACGGTCTCTCATTAATTTGCATGAAATTTATGAAAATTCTTCTCTGGAATGAAAATTCTGTTGAAAATATCGACATTTTTTGACAAAATTTTATTTTCAGTATCGAGGGACAACGATCCTGAATATGTTATTCATTATTTTAATAATTAATGTACGTTTTATTATTGTTTTTCAGTGAATTTGAATTTCGAATGCATTTCAACGATACGAACTGGAAGATCGTGAGAGAAATATATTTTGGATCTTGGTCCACTTTAATTACGAAGATTTGCGGCCAAAAAGGACGAAAAAGACTGTCTCGCAGATTCGAAGCTTCTGGGTGTAGATCGTTGAGGCCAGACGAATGGGGATACGTGACAAAAATGCGAGAACTGTGTAAGGGAATGCCCATAATACATGACTATGGTAAAAATAAAGAAAAGCTGTCAAGATGTGAGGGCGAAAGGAAAAATATTATGATAACTAGATCGGGCAATCTGGCTGAAAGTTTGGTAAGGTCCAGAGCGGTGTCTATCGAATCATCGTTATCGGATCTCAGGGATTTGGCTCTGGGACTGTCCATCGGATAGGAGAAAAAAGAAAAAGCGGAAAAATCCACTTTGGCAGGGGAATCTCGGGAGCGAGAGCGACGAGCTGGTTATAATCCTAAGTGAATATCGAATCGTCGGAGGAGGGAGGGGGGGGGGGGGGGGGGGGGGGGTTTTTGGGGGGGATTTTTATATCCGTTCTCCGCGGCCGCCCAAATTTAATTACCGCAAGCTGCTTGACCGGCAAAGAGCGGTTGAAATTTTTGGACCCACCCTCCCTTTACGAAATACATTTATAACCTCAGTCCACACGAGGTGGGCTCAATATTTTCCATTAATATAACGAACGCGGCTGCTGATGCTGATCTATACAGTGCAACGGTACACAAAACCTCGTCTCATCAGGTTATATATTTCGCGGGCAATCGATGCTTGAATAATTTGCTCGAGAGTTACAGATGCGCCAATTAATCACGTGCACAAACCTATACTCTGAATATATTGAAATATATATAGATATATAGATATGTAAACACACCTGAAACGAAAAGCTCGTTGAATTTATTTGGGGCGTTGAGAGGACATCGAGTATACGGATGTGTGGTGAAACGGCCGAACAGTAAAATACACAAAATTGTTATTTCATAACCAGGCAAAAGCATCGCGGGACACACATTGCCTGGAGCCAATTTCAGAAAGCGAGAGATTGATAATGCGCCCAAAATATCCGCCACCAGAAATTCAACTGCGCAATTGGCGAAGAAAAAAACGCAAAGAAATAAAACACACCGAATGATCGAATGAAAATAATTCATTGCGACGACCAATAACCAGTCGCTGTTTACCTCAATCGCAAATCCATTATTACCCAACTCGACGTTTGCTCCAAATCCTCCACGAAATACTCTATTAAGAACTCAAATATTAACCACTCGGTGCTCTTTATTTTCTTCAAATATTTACTTCTACCAATACACGATATATCATATCAATCGACTCGTCAATACCAATACCTTCGATGGCACGAGACGAAAAAAATGGAAAACGTGAAATAATTCTCGAAAACTCGAGCCTCAGAATCGAATGCATTTATCTTCCTCATGGAGGTGTAACGGTGAAATTTTTTTTTTTTTTTTCCACATTTCAATGAACTAGAGGCCCATGGTCGAGAGCTCCAAGTAACAAGAATCATCTCTGCATAGATTTGAAAGGCTTCGGCGAATCGCCAAAGGCGCAAAGAGCATTGGAGAATATTTTTAAATAAAAATGAGATGGCGTGTATTGTGGAGACGAAGGAGCGATGCGTCCAGCTCTTTTCCCATGAGGGAAAAGATTGTCACGACTCGTGATTGAAACTCCAGACGTTCTGAGACGCGAAGGAAAAGAAAAACAAAAAAAATGCAACCCTCGTGGACTGAAACTTTATGCGTCGCAGAATTATTGTGACAGGCTCGTTTTTCCATCGAATAAATAATTCTTTTGTATGTACGTTGAGCGATGAAAGTCACGACGAACGTATTTCTGGTTCTGCACACAGACTCCGGAAATGGACCGAAATGGACGTGGGATAAAACAAGGCGTCGTAACTTAATGACCGGCACTCTATGTACATATATATATATATATATAAATGTGGACAATTAGAGGAGGGTCCATAGGAAAAGACATAATGAAAAGAAAGTGAGATGTCTGGGTGGGCAAGGGAAAAATCAAGTGGCTCGGAAGTAGCGAGCGTCACGATTGTCATTTGTAACCTTACGCTTGCTGCTTCTCTTTTGACTTTGTGTATTAATCGTCCCTTAATAGATTAACCCTCGGGAGGGGTGAACGACAACGTCGCTGAGATTAATCTCAAAAGGTATCCGGAGACGAGAGTCACGCGCTGCAAGGAAAGAATCTTCGTTGTGAAACAATGAACGATTAAAAAAGAAAAAAAAATACGAATTTTTTGAAAAATCTGACCCACCTCGAGCCTTTGGCGATTGCTACGAGATTTTTGTCATTTTCTGATTAAAAAACCGCGCAGCAGTTGGACCGGATTCATTTATAAAGGGCGTTTTTTTTTGTTGGGACGGAGATTTATCGTTAGAAAGCATTGTTTTTGGTGGTTTTGTGTGGAGAAGCGATTTGGGAAGGGACAACGTTGTAAAATGTCTCACATGAGCGGATGGTACGGAGGAGAGCCGTCGATGCCAGGTATTTGTGCCGGTGGGAAACGAAGTGAAAGAGAAAGAGATAGAGAGGGAGTTCATTAATTTATTCGAGCGTGGAAATGGCAATTAACTCGGACACCAGTGACAGGAGCAGGCTTGCCTCGCGGGCAGCAGCAGCAAAATCGAGAAATCCGGGTCTATCGATGCGCGTGTATTGTGGATACAGAGAAATACGTATATAGAGAAATGCAAGCGGCGACGACATGGTTGTGGGGAAGCCCTAAGGGCCTCGGTGTCCAGGGCGAGCTCTTTAAGCCGCAGCGGTCCGTCGACGATTCCTCGATATGTATATATATATATATATTACATAATGCCAATACCACTGTCCAATACGTTTTTTAACAGGAGGGCTTCTTGTTGTAGCGTAAAAATGAATCAAAGTCGCGGACATTGAATCCGGAACTGTCTGTGACGTTTTTTTCAAATCAGCCGATCGGAAACGTTATTTTTTGTTTTAATTCCATTGGTTTGGGTCTGTTTGGGGTTCTTTACGATTGTTTGGGTTTATTTGGGATTTTGTCGGCTTGTTTGGGTTCGTTTGGGTTGTTTCGTTATGGGTTAATCGTGATTTTTTCATCAAATTATATTTATCGAAGCTATTGTTTGGAGTCCAAGTTAATCAGGATATTGGAGGATAATTTGTCAAGGAGGCTTAATGGACGTGTCTCATTTAATTAAGCCGGTCCAGGCACAAATGTAAGGCAAATGTTAGAGAATGGAGCTATGAATATTTAATTCTAATCAAGGTCCAGAGCTAGCTCTCGTGTCGTTGCAATAATCATAGCGAAGGAGCAGGATTGAGAGAAGAATCGAGGAGCCTGGGAGAAGAGGGAAGTGTAAGGAGATAAAAGGAGGAGAGGGCAGACGACTAGGAGAGGATGGAATCGCGCTTCGCCCGGGTGCAATCGAGTGGCATTTCTCTTTCTCCCGCCGTTTCACACGATTTAGCGAACAACATGCGCGCAGCATACTTTGCCTCGTTTTCCGGTATTAACAATGTTGTTAACAAGAGTCGAGCGAGACGGAGGTAAAGCCTCATGAAATGGGGAGGCTCCGTGTTTGTGAGAAAATCCATGACGGTGCTCCTGCGACGAGACACTAAAGCCTCACCAACTATTCCATGTACCAAATGGTCTATGTACATATAGATACATATAATATATGTGGAAATTGGTAGGGGCGGCAACAGCAACAGAGATAAGTGTGACGACCTGTCCAACGACCGGTGGATCGGGTTAAGGGGGTGTACGTCGAGCAAGGGAAAGGGTTGACGCAATCAACGTAAAACGTAACGTCGACGGTAACAGGGATTAGTTTATCTTCGGTGAGTCTCTCTGTCTCTGTCGTTGGTCACAAAGCGTAAACGTGTGCTTAAACCTCCCTCTGCTGTGCAATATAGTCGGCCGGGAGACAGAGATGGACGAAGGGAGGGAGAGATTCGGGACCCCCATGGCCAAAAACTCCCTCCTGCCCTCAGCTGATATCCGAGTGGATGAGCCGAGGGAGAGCGAGAACCAGCCGCGAAATCGTCTCGACACCGTTCACGATAATTACCGGCAAGAAAACCTCCCAAGTACACCCCAAGTCGTTCTCTGTCGATGTGTGTGTGTGTGTGTGCGTGTGTTTATGTTCCTGCAGGAAGAGGGTCTCCTCCGACGCAGTTAACATCCTGCTCCAGCGACTATGGACCGACCGAGAGAAAAGCAGCAAACAGAGGGTTAAATAAATACGAAAGAAAAAGTGAAGATTGCGAATCAGAGGACGGAATTTTTTGGTCCATTCGCCTGAGATTTCGTTGGGTGATGAAAAAAAAAAAAAATTTCTTCATTTTTTTCTCGATAACCTCGACAGATGCGATTCGTTCAATGAGCGACGTAAATTTGTGCTATATTATGGAGAAATTAACGAAACGCGATGTTCTTTCGGTTTTGCTCGGTTAACCACTCGCTCGTGGTCATGTGCGGTCATGGAAAATACTACGAGAGACAAGAGTAATATAATCAGAGAGAAACTGCTGGCGCACATGAGGAAAGAACGAGCGAGAGGCAAAAGCGCGATAATCCCTTTTGCGGAGAAACAGTAGCGTCGTTGCTCGTGCGTCGAGGCCGCCGCAATACAACCTCCGAATAACATGTCGTCCCTTTGACGCTGGATATTAACGCGGATGCTGGAGAAACGAGCGGTCCAGGACCGAGCAGTATGTCCATTTGGAGTGACGCGTTAACGGGACTGCCACGACGAAATATATATCGCAGTTTCTAATATATATATCAGACACTTAACGCAAAATGATGAGAATTTCCTTTGGAACTGAAAATCCGCCGGGTCGTGTCCGATTTTTCAAATTTTATCGTAAAATTCATTTTTACTTTTTTTTTATTCCAATTTTTCCTGAAAAATTTGTCAGGAAACAGGATTTTGCCGTTTATTCCTGTGAAAAAAAAAAAAAAAAAAACAGATTCACACGATCCAGTCCCGAATGGCCCGTATGGAAAAACTCGAAAAACAGCAGCAGGCATCGGGCGAGTATTACACAAAGATAGAGAGTGAACAGCGGTCGTGACGCATTGCCACGAATTTGCGTATGCTGTAACGCGGCGTTACTCGCTGGATATGGTCGAACGATGCCCACGGTTTTCGTTGCACGTTTCATAATACGTACTATAAATAATAGACACGCCAAATCGCTTTTGTATTCATATTAAGGGCAGCTAGGCTACGATGCAGACATAGAGTTATCTCGAAGTCGCGTGGGTCTTTCCTGTTGCTACTGCGCCTGCATACAAGAGCAAATCGCTACGATACTTTTTCTTCCTATCGGGATTAATGGCTCGGACGTAGTTTATTGTCCAACCTTCGCCTTAGTCTCTCTCTCTCTCTCTCTCTCGATATATGATTATTTTATTTCTTGGGTGCGATTCCTCGGACGCCTCGTATTTATACTGACCGCTGCCACGCTTGATAAATCGTCGGAGCTTTAAAAAGCGTTATAAACTATGTGACCAAAGTTTTAATATACACGTTAACATATATCATTGGGAAAATATTGGAGATACGAAGGAGCCAAATTTCTCTAGAGAGCATTTACTCTTTTTCCATCCCCTCGGCCGATCATTCAAATTCCAAAAAACTACCATTTTTTCTCGGCCGTCCAATTAATCATTGATAAGAAGAGATGAAAAAAGTTTCAAGATTGTAAAAAAAGCTTATCGACCCGCTCCGGTCAATTTCGACGATGGTCACTGTCCCTGTAGATCGGACCTATTCCCGGCTGAGTTCCACAAACGCGGGAGAACATTTTTATCCCCTGAACAGCCATCCCAACGTTTCTGGGGAAGATAAAAAAAACTTACGGTATAATATAGTGCGAATGGAGAGTGAAAAAGAAATGTGAAAATTTGCGGTAATGTATTGAAAAATTTGGAGAAATTAATGGGGTGAGGAGATTTATTAAAAATCTCATACATTGGTTAAATTCAAAAAATCATAAAATTCAAAGCGTTCGATCGATGATACTTATGATACTCTATATATGATAAAAGAATGGGCAATAAATCTGAAAATTTGCGGATACACAGATGCGACAAAGACATTTTTTCTAGATACGATTTTTCGAACAAGACTCCAGAACGATCTTACGTGTGTATCGTGTTAAGGGGTTTGACGGGGAAAGGATCGACGACGCGTTGCCTTTGAAGATTCACCGGAAAAGTTGAATTTTATTTTGAACTCGAGGAAGGAGCAGACGGAACGTGGCTTTTTTGTGGTATCCAGAGCATGTCTGATGGTCCCCTCGTCAGTTGATGCAATGGAGAGACTCCGCGTGCTGGATTTTCGCTCCCGTGACCATTATAGCGTAGCCGTAGGGGGTGTGACGGTGAGGTATGGATTTGGCTTCGACGCATCATTGTTATATACACAAATACATATACATATATCTATATATTGAGTTAGAAATAGATTGAGGGGGGGGTGTAAGAGTTCTGTAGCGCGGGTTCGGTGCGGCGAACCGACTTACCGGAAGGGTCGATTGTTGACCGAAAAGTCGCCAATTTAAAAGGACCCCCGGCGCTTTTTTTTCTCCTGCACGACGCAGAGCGACATGGAAAGAGAAAAAAAGAAGAAAAAAAAGAAAAAAAGAGAGAAGCAAAGGCCGGAGGCGAACTCCGCAACCCCGCGTTTTGCTTTGCCGGACAAATTGTGCCTGGGCCACGTGCTTTCCTCTCTATTTTTCTCACTTTTTTTAGACGCTCCCTGAGATCACTCCGAACAAGCAATTATATTGTTACGAGCTGTTTACAACGGGATTATTGTCGGTAGCATCTTGCGCCTCGGGGCCCGCCGCATCGTCTCGCGGATGAGCACTCGCATTTTACTCACCCCGTTTTTCAACATTGAAAAAGGATTTTTTTTTTTTGGAAATTGATGGAAAAATTAACGGAAATAATTTTTTTTTTTCATTCTGCCAAAATTTCTCGGTAATTAATCGTTGTAATTAGGTGCAATAATTAATTCTGATTAAGACTCTTTCATGCGAGCGATAAAAAAGTAAAAAGAAAAAATTATTTATTTTCGGCAAATCGATAGAAAAATTGAAGAAAATGAATTATTTTTAATATTTGTAAATTTCAGGATAATTATTAGTTGGAATCAGCCATAATAATTAATTTTCATTGGGATTCTTAGAGGACTGGAGGAGCGTTTATATATTCATAGATAAAGGTAAAAGTTGAGTGCGGCGTTGGGTTTGGGAAAGGGTGGATTGGTAAAGGAATAAAATAGTATTAACATGCAAATGGGTAAGTCGGTGACGAGGCAATGACTTTTGTGGTTAGCTGGAGCTTAATTGAATGTGGCGTAAATAAATATAAATAATGTCGCGCCAAGTAGTCGTGTTGCTCATGAGAATATCCATTAAGCTGATGGTTATTATTCGGCGTTGAATAACCAGGCGGGAAGGGAGGGGCGGGGGGGGGGGGGAAGATTCTCGAAAATGGAAAGGTCTACGGCGCGGTGAGCGTGCCGACAATTTCTCTGGACGTTTATAGATGCGATTCGCAAAGGTCGAGACTTCGATTAAGGCGCTTCCTTAAGGTCGTGTGTCAACTTTCGTCGCGCGTAAGATTTAGCCCTTGGCGGGTTGTTGGTCGAGACTTTTCGAACGACCAAATACGCGGGGACTTGGTTCGCGGTGTAAAAATGTGTTGACGCGTGCGTGTGCGTATGCATTTATTAAATGTTTGCGCGGGCAAAGCGCGCCGAAAGGAATTGCCGCGCGCCGGTAGCCGCCAAATTTTTTTGTTTTTTTTTTTCTCTCTCTTCGCGCTCGAACCTTTTTTACTTTTTTTTTCGTTTGGTCTTTCGCGCGCACGGAGGATTATTAATTTGCGGTAGGGACACGGGGTGAAAGCGACTTGCGGCGACTACACGCCGCGCTATACCGGTATATGCAATCTTTAAGGTTTACCTTGCCAGTCGCATTCGCGGCCTCTCGGCGCGTCCAACTCACGAAGCTTTTTGCTACTGCGAATAAAATAACGCGCGTCAACCCACGCTCCTTGATAAACCGCCGCCGACTCATATATACGGAAATACCGCGCGCCCCGACCGATTACAATATTCGTTCGCCACCGCGACCCTCTTTCCTCACGACGACTAAGCCAAAAGAATATATGCCAAGAATTTATCTCGCGGTTACGAGTTCCCAAAAGTGATCGTGTACTTCATTTAACTCCCCCCTCCCCGAGCCCCTTGAAAAAATATTCACTTCGCGGTATTCACATAAACGCGACGACCACGGTGGCCCGTGATAATCATTTATTACCCGATGCGACATATATAAGTCGGGGCTTTTGAATGAAAAATATTTGACACGCTCGACCAATCGCGGATATGCGGCCCTTATTAGGGGGTCAGGGCAGAATTTGGTAGAGTATTTTCTAACATTTCTTCGTTATTTAGTTTACTCCAATTTGGTTAAATTTATTTTAATTCAATTTAATTTAATTTATTCAAATTATACGAATTATTTAAAGTATATAAATTTGATTAATTTTAAATTTGTATTAAATTCAAATTCAATCAAATCTGAATCCTATTAAATTTCAATGAAATTGAATATAAATTTCAATTGAAAATATTTCATTAATTTGACATTTTTTAGAATTTTAATTGATTTCAATTTCACAATTTTTTACAAATATATTTTGAGTCCATTTCATATCAATTTAATTTACTTCACTTAAATTAATGTTGAATTCAATTGGAATGAAAATTAATTAAATTGAAAATTTGAAATGAATATTAATTTATGTTTTTGTGACTTTCACTCGCGGCGATTCCGCTCGCAACCTCGCGTAGCATAGTGATTCACTCTCCAGACGATTCACCTCGTACTTTGGCTCGTTGCGCGTTCCTTCATTTGCTCCGGCTTGGGTTATGGTCCACTGGACCAGCTGTTAGTCGCGAGAAACGAAATACTTTGACCTCAGGACGATATCTCAAATGTCACACGGGAGAACCCTCTTAACTGTCTCGCTCTCAGTCTCTTTCGTTTTTTCCGCAGGAGCTTAACGTCCAGGACAAGATCCGAGAACACGAGATCACCGAAGCCTCCGAGTTTCATTCACATTTACGGATCCTCGAGCTTTCGATGCGCTCCGAGTTATTTATTGCTAAAAAAACTAAGTCACCGGCGACCGTTGCAGTTCGGAAATAAATGCGATGGGGAAAAAAAAATGCAAGAACGAGCTCTGCATCACGAAAAACCAGGTTTTTCGAAAAATTTTCTGCATCGATTAATTGAGCAGCGAGTATAAAGTTTCTATCGCCTTTGACCGCGCCATTAGCGACGGATTTTCCAGCGTCGTTTGCCATCGTCTCAGCTCTTAATACTAAGGATTTTTATCATCCGTTAAAATCCGTTATTTCGTTTTCATTTCTATAGGACTGAACAGATTTTTATTTTGCTTCCATGTTTTTTTTTCCAACCTACGTTTTTTTTTCCATTTTATTTCACGAATTCCACTCTATTCCAAATCCAATGCTTCTGCTAATCACGCTTAATTGGTATTCCCAGGAAGTTTGATCCTCCGCTGGCCGCACGAGCTGCTACAAAGCTCGAGAAAAAACTTGACCAAAACGACCGATCACCAACGTTTCTGTGCAGCTTTTCAATCCGAAGTATTAAACCTACAGACGATAAAGAAAGAAAAAAAAAAACATTTTGCAGGAAAATGTACGACCGAAGAAAAAATTCATTAAAAACGGATAAAACTTGATTCAATGAAACAAAATAAAGATATTTAAATACCAACCTAATAGACATTCTAGAGGCCAAAACGATTTACGATTGGAATGAAAAAAATGGAGTTTTCTAAGAGACTTTCCAGAATATTTCTTGCCGCAATTACCGAATTTTGTGATTTTCCACAAAAACGTTTGTTTTTTGTGGGTGCGAGTGTTTTTTGCTCAATTAATTTCGATCGATAGGCGAAAAATGGACGATTCCTCGTCGGTGAAAAAGAATCGATCGTGCGTATTTCGAGAGGTAACTCTCGATCGCATGGAAAATGTGAAATTTATTGGATAACCTGGCGACGATACTCTACGAGACACACTCGACTGTGTTGTGACAACTGAGAATCGTAAGGATCGACGAGACTCTCGTTACGATGGTATGCGGTTGGACAATTCGCCGAAGAATTCGCGATAAAGCGACGAAAATTATTGCCTCACTTGGCGGTCGGAGCTGCTGAACTCTGTGGGACCTCGAACAAGCGCGGCAAGGCATAGCGAAAAGTTGACAAGACTTTTGCTCGGCAGTGTGTGTGCGCCGACGGGGCTCTCTTTCTCCCTTTTTCTTTCTCTCCTCTTGCCTGTGGCTCATTTTTACTGCATATCCGTGGTACACGCGTATACATATATATCGTATAAGCGTCCCGAGCAATTTGTTACGTGTCGTGTAACAACCCCTGACACCCACGACCTTACCAAGGTAACTTGGGAGGGCATACGAGCTTCGATGGCTCTGGAATTCAATGAGCCTTATTCTCGCCTCCCATCAGTCGCTTCGTCGAGTCATTTCGAAACCGCAAATTGTTGCTTCGAAAATATTTGAGAAAAAAAATAAAAATTCTCTCACGAATTTCAATCGATTCTTTTTTTTTAACGACGGCCTCGATTTTTGGTAAAAACAAAAATCTGGGAAAAGACAACAACAACAAAAAAAATCATTCACCCTCCGAAGTGTTTGCATCGGAAGCATCAAGAAAAAAGGGCCGACTCAGCGTGACTTTTGGCGGAAGGACGACCGAGGCAACTAGAGGAAAGTAGAGTAGAGGAAAGCCGAGGAGGGAGGTAGGTGGAGAAAAAAAAGTTAACAGAAGCGTGAAGATTGATGCGTTGGTCGTCTTGTCGAGTCACTGGACTTGGCCAGGGCGCAGGGGAGGTCGAAAACGATCCCTCTACTTTGCTAGGATCCTCGGACGAAGCCGGCTGTAAAATGGACTTAATTCAGCGTCTCACGAGGTGAGTGACGAGGGTCCTAACCACACTCTTGCTTGCTATGTATATATACAAACATTAATATGTAAGTAAAAGGAGAAGCTTTGAACGGAGCCGGAATACGAGAGATCTCCGAGTGTTATTGCAGCTCGGCCCTTCGACCTAATCTCCGACCTTGGGGCATCTCAATCTTATATTCCTGGCTCTTTAGAATCGCCCCGATACGGAGCAATCAATCAAAAGCTCATTGGCCAAAAAATTATAAATTCGTTTTGTTTTTTTGTTGTTGTTTTTCATCGAATTTTCGAGATTGTTCGGTCGAACTGTTCCATCCTCCGATCACGATTACCCCCACCCCTCGCCGGACACATATCCATGCGAGAAACTCAGAACGCATCAATAAACGGCATCTGTCGCCACGCATTGCTCTCTCGCCGCGTGAGGATCGCGGCAAACGCGAGATTTGTGCTGCATTTCGCGTTTTATGCTTTACCGCCCCTTCCACCCCTTTCTCCTTTATGCTCTGGTTTATGCTTCACACCAAGCGCGCCTGATCTACATATCTCGGGCATACACTTTCCCTGTCGACCCATGTGCATGAGGACGTCGTACGAGCACACTTCTGTATGTATATTTTTGGCTTTCTCATATGCATTATCCTTTTTGCTTCCTCATGGAGGAGCTACGTCATGGGGAAATTTTCTTTTTTACACATTTCAATGTCAATGTGATTAAAATGTCCCGAAACATCGAAAATTGTTTATCGATTTTGTTGGAATCGCTATAGGAAAATACGAATTGTACAGAATTTTGAAATTTTCAAAAAACCTGTTGGCGCTCTAATTTCCGCAATTTTTTATTTTTATAAACAGAGTATGATAAAGTCAGTATTTAATTTGGGGGTGATCGGTCGAACCGTTTAAATTTTATGATTTTTCGAATTTTACAAGAATGTAAGATTTTTTGAAAAATCGTCCAACCGCATTGATTTTGTGAAAAGTTGTTAAAATTATATAATTTAAATGGAAATAGAAAGAAACATGCAAATTTTTGTTTTTCTACGTTTTCGGGCTGTTGGGCTGTCTCGATGAAGTTGTTGGAGCCCGTAGATTTCGTGATACCGATCACGATTCGCAGGATTTAATTTTTTTGACATTTTATTGCTATGGGATTTTTGCAATGGACATTTTTTAACATCTCGAGAGTTTTTGTTGTTTCTGGCGATAGGGAAACGATTGAATGCCGCACAGAGCATAGAGAGACTCATGTATATGAGGCATGACAGTGAATCAGAGGGCGCAGCTCAGCGAGTCGTAAAAAAGGTCCAAGCAACCCCCGCATTTCCTTGTCGTTTTCACGCTCTCGGCCAATCTCTATTAACTCGAGTATATTTATATATATATGTCCGCGTGAATTCACCCTGGTAACTAGTTTTGTCGCGCTCGCTGCTTCACCTTTTTTCATTGCCTTTTTATCGATGTAATTTTGTAAAGCGTATGGCACTCCGCGCCCGAGATATCCGCAAGAGCGTCCGATATTACATTCTGCCCGGCGAACAAAAAATAACGCTATAAAAAAAGATAAAAAAACGAAAATTGACAAAAAACTCTCGTTCGAGCGGCAAAGTTTCGTTGCCGCCGCAACGAGCGTTGAACCCGGACCAAGCTATATTAAACGGACGGAAAAGTGATGAAAGGAAAGGCCAACAGAATTATCGACCATTATCGCTAAAAATGGAAAATTTCCATTTTTTTTCGAAATAAATCATGTTTTTTTTTTTGTTCTGCAAATAAAGCAGAAAAAAGTGCGGGCGTCTGGAGCTCGCAATCTTTTGACGAATATAAGACGATTTTGATGTTTCGTAACGAGAAGCAGGAGAAAATCCGTGTCACGACGAGGATGCAGAGGAAAATCTCTTGACGACGAGATGCCGAGGGACAACGAACGAGGGACGTGACGTTGCATATTGATTCCTCCCTGATAAGGTGGAGCAGGGAGGACGAATATGGTTTTCGAAGCGAGAAGGCGAGTGGACGAAAAATAATGAAAGAAATCCAAAAGATCGAGGGGCAGCTCAAACATTATTCAAACAAGTGGGACGAGGAAATAAAACGCGATCAAGTTTTTTTTACTTATTTTCACACACTTTCGAGTCTTGGGATAAAATAAAAGTCTCGTGACCCAAATTTCACCCTCATGATGATCGCGCAATTATTGAGGCGAACCACAATGTGTTCCCGATCGGATTCTCACACGTCAAAACCCTTGGACGCGTTTAATAATACAAAAAACATCAACACCCACCAATCCTCCCTCTTATACGAACGTTTTATTCCTCCCAAGCCCTTCTGACTCTCAGTTCGATATTTATCGAACGCGGTAGATTCACCGGAGTGAATGTTCCACTCTCGAAACGCGACATATGTTCGTACATCCAACTGCTGCGTCGAAATACACATGCACGATGTGTATTACGGAGTACGGGGCTCTCGATTATCTGCACGCATGGTGCACGGAGTCTCATGAAAACACGCAGCACGACAACCTTGAATTCAAGGACGTCCGATGCCGAAAATGTTGCATGGACATTGTGATACAAAACGCGATCAAAATGAATTCTCACGATATATCGAGAAGTAACCAACGGAAATGAGGTTGATTGTAGTGTTTTGGAAAGCCCGGAAAATTTCCGATCCAAAACACATATTATCTTTGAGTTTCTCAAACGAAATGAGAAAACGGAAAATTTTGAGCTTTCGTCGAGATGAAAATCTCCACCCGAGACAGCCTCTACCTCGTCCAAGTGTCGATAGTGTTTCAAGGGCTGATACCGCAGGCCACGCGCGTTCCCATACGCCTCGCCGCACACTTACAGTCACGTGTTTCGTGGGAATCGAGGCCGCGAGGGTGGCTGAGCTCTCGAACCGCACCGACAGATACACATGCACCAGGAGAGCCAACAGAGATGCAATCAGATAATATGTAATACGAGGTGTGAGAGATGAACACGGAGGATATACATGGAGGAGGTTTGTGTGTGGCCAGTGGAGACCACGAGAGCGAGAGCTAAGATATCGTCAGGGGCTGGCTCGTGCTCTGCTCATGAGGACCTAAATATTGCTTGGCTGCGTGTGTTAAGCAACCGAGGAGGAGGAGGAGGAGGAGGAGGAGGAGGCTGTTGCATGGAGGTTGCCCCTTGAACACAAGTCCACTAAATCAATCCACTGTCACACGTGTGACCCCGATTCCTCCTGCTCTCCCTGCTCCGTCCTCGCACGCTCGCTCCCCGCTTTCGAGTGAAGCAGCAGCAGCAGCAGGTTGACTCACCTTGTTGTACCGCGACGACGACAAAGGGACGTGCACGTCCCTTCCACGTATCTCTACATGGGAACGACTACGTGCGTGCACGGAGGGATGATTTTTTTGCTCAGGATCTCAAGCATCGAAAGGGGGCAATCCAAAAAAATGAGGTTGCAGAAATGAGAGATTTCAACAAAATTCGCAGAGAATGAAAAGCTCGTATGGATTAACATCTGTGCAAAACGGGAGGCCTATAGCTCAAACCGTTCTCGAGTTCGGACCGTTTGAATTTTACAGTCCCACACACGTCCGGAATATGAGGAAAAAATTGGAAAAATTTTCATCAATTCCCATTCATTTCGGTCGCAGAGAAAATAATTTTCAATTTTTTATCTCATTCTTGATAAACAGCCGCATCGATCTCTCTTCACGCGTTTTTATTCCTCTCGCTTCCCTCGAGACTTTGCGTTTACGGTTACTCTCTTAAATGATGACCAAGGAAAAGCAGAGAGAGAGAGGGAGAGACGAGCGTGCGGAGGGTTAAATATGTGAGGAGGAATATTTTATCTAGCGCACATTGGCCACAGACTCGAGTTATTCTTTTTAATGGATTCAGGAGTGCGGCTATGATTTCTATGAGACGTAATAACGTTACGCTGATTTATCGGCCGTTTAACCCGACCCGATCAACATGCCGCGCGACAGAATGCACATTGACGACGATAATACGTGCGAGAGCGAGAAAGAGCGAGAGAAGATGAAAATGGAAAATAAGGAGACGGAGAATGGAGCAGCCTCCGTAATATCGTTTAACCCGAGCATTGTCCAAGTTCAAACGTATGTAAAGCTGGCGTGACGATCGTTGACGGACGCGGGTCGTGTGCCTCATTCTATATAGATATATATGTCTATAAATTTACAATTGCTATTATATTCGTCGAATGGAATAAGCTGAGAAGCGAGCGATGAGAAAGAGGACCTCGTATACGATGAGGTCGTTTCCTTATTGCGCTTAAGCCTCTCCTCCCAAGCATCCACACGAGACGCGAGATCTTCAGGTACTTTACGTACATAATCGAGTATAGAAAATGACGCTCTGAGACTTCGACGAAGGGCTCTTCGTTTTGTCTTGTCACCGAAAAACACCATGAGAGTTTGACTAGACACATTTGCTTGTCTGCCTTCCGGAATTCCCTCGATTCATTCGCGCCTTTTCTTCATTATTTTGTTTTTTGGCTCGATCGATTTTTTTGTGGGCGGAGAAAAAGAAATGGTAAGGAGATAAAACGACAAAGGGGAACCAGAGAATTTTTTTTTCGTTTTTGCGCAGGGGGGGATATATATTGAGGATCGTAAAGTTTGCCATTTGGATGCATCTCGAGGGTTTCATTCTCTTGTCGCAATCTCCGAAATGAGGAGCACCTTTCAGACTTTATCTCTGCCTATTATTTCGAGAGTTGCTTGTGGAGTTTGCAGGCTACTGGTTTTTCTCGTGTGATGGTGAATAGGTGCTGGTCACCCGGCAGTCGAGTCGCGTTCTTGGTTTAATGGAGGACGATTAAAAGCCGCGGATGAGCATCCGCGGGCAAGAAGCTCGTCGACGTAACTAATTGTCGGCGAAGAGATAGCTTTTTATTTTGCCTTATCGGCCTCCTCCTCGGACTTATCGTCAAGGAGCGCAGCTCTGAATGGCAAGTAGATTTTTCCACAGCTTCATTTTCTCGCAATTTTGCATTTCCATTCGCAACAACAAAATCCCTCATAGAGGAAGCTATGTGACGGTGAAATTTTGTTTTTCCAAATTCCAATGTCAATGTGATTTAAATGTCCCAAAACATCGAAAAATCGCATCTAGATAAAATGTCCGGATGAGTGTGTGTATTTTATGGGAGTGTAAAATTCAAACGTTCACAACTCGAGAACGCTTTGAGCTACAGGGCTCCCGTTTTTCACAGATGTTAATCAATACGGAGCTTTTCATTCTCTAATAATTTTGTTGGAATAGCTAGAACTGCCGACGCTCTAATTTCCCCAAATTTTCAGATTGATTGCTGATTTTTTTTTTTTATGAATAGAGTATATGAAGGTTGGTATTGAATTTTATGATTTTTCGAAATTTACGAAAATGGGAGATTTTTGAAAAATCGTAAAATTTAGTAAAACTATTGTGTACAAGTTTGTTTTATCGTTTATCAATCGGCGAAGGTTAAAAGCATCGAATCATTAAAATTTCATCCCCCGTCATCCTTTTTTTATAAACATCGATCAGCTTAATTTCCATTGATGATATCTCTCGCGGGGCTGGTTACTCATCGCCGTGAGAAAAACCCGAGAACCCACCGGTCATGGGATTCACACATACAATTAAAATAAAAGGGCGGATCCCTTAATTTGCATTTTATCTCTGGTAACACGAGGTGTAATTATGTATAAAAATAAATCCATATGTGAGGTTCTAATTAACATACATTTTATGTGTGCACGAACAGGGAAGGGAGTTTTTTATTTGGTCATGTTGGTTCGAGCATTATTGAGACACGGACGCGTGCCAGAACGTCAGGGGATGCGGGACATCCGTTCGTTATCGGATAAACTTCAGCTCTCGATGTGTTTCATGAATGTGGGAAAATTTGCTTAAATCGAAATTGCATTAAAAAAAAAAAAAGTTTTAAATAAAGAAAAAATTAAACAAAATTCCCTGGCGTTTGAATAAACAAACGGGGCATGTTATTCGTGACGTCGAAGAGCGAGCACGTCAGCCGATATTCGAAAACATGAATAAATGCAAAAAGCATTCGGTGTCGTTAAATTTTTAACGGCCTTTTGTAAAAATAAAATGCATCGCGTCAAAATGCCCATCAAAGGGCCAGTCTCAATTAACCTGTCCATTTTCCTTCAACGCGTTAACCTTTTCATCTCACGCCACTCATTCGCTCCGCACCAAAAAGTGACAACTTGCTCGACACTGTCCGATATAAAATCGCGCTCGAGGTAAAAGGTATTTTAATTAAAACGACAAGCACCTCGCAAACAAAGAGACTCTGCTAAATCAAAAAGTACCATGAACATGAAACGATTTTGACATCGCTCAAACATCAGAGTTCAAGTCTCGTCGATCCAGATGACATTTTTTTTATTTTATCGCCCTTTGTACTTATTACGCGATCATTGTCGAAGCAAAAATAATTTTTCTTTACGTTAGAATTTTATTTTTTCATTTTTTATTCATTATTTTTGTCAGTCTCGTGTGTCGAAGGAAACGATCGCAGGGAACAAAAGAATCTTTGCTTCGTAGTCATCGTATGATTGCAATTCCGTTCGAGTCGTTACTTTTGCTCTCTCTCTCTCTCTCTCTCTCTCTCTCTATGGTTCTTTCTCAATCGATGCAAAAGTCGAAGCATAGTACACCATAAACGAGAAAATTGAATTCCCGTGCCGGATGAACTGTCTCTGTGACGTTCGGTCCTGCTGGTGTTCCCCCTCGCACTATCTTTTTCGCTCTGCTCCTCACATTTCACAATCAACTTGTCTATATACGTATAGAAGAGACGAGAGGCAAGTACCTCGTCGTCGTAGTTCGACGACTATGGCATCAGATGGTCCCTCGTAGGCGCGAAATGAAATCGCAGGAATGTAACGAGTCGGACGTTTCGGGACGATCGCCAATACAACTCTCACTCGACTGACGTCCAACATAGACGTAAAAAATCCCCCCCCCCCCCCCCTCTCCCCATCTGCCAATATCGGGGGAGGATACACCATCGAAGGAAAAGAATAATATGTCGAAAAGTAAACGTGAGCTCCTCGCATCATCCTCGCAATTTCCGAACAATCGGTGACGAAAAAATAGCGAAAAAAAAATGTACAAATATCGATTAAAAAAAAATTACGCAAATGAAAACCAATGAGATAAATTTTCATCTCCTGCTCACATGATCGTCGATTGAGCAAGAAAAAGAAAATTAAATTCGGCCCAAATTCCAAGAGAATGTTTTTGCCTCTCTGCTTTTTCATTCACTCGCTTTTTCGTCTTCCGGAACGTCACCTATCTCTCGCCCCCCAACCGGAAGACATACCTCGTTTCTTGCTTTGCCCCTCGGAATCTCTCTCTCTCCGTTGGATAAACCATCAGTCACACCCTGCGACTTTTATTTCTCGCAATAATGCTGCTGCTGCTGCTCCGTGTGTTTCGAGTAAATTCGCTTTTGGATTTTCTGCACTTTTCCTCATTCTCTTTCGTCGCTGTACAGAGATCGCGTATACATGCGACTTGTATTTATTAATATACACGTGTACAGGGTAGGCGAAAAATGTGATTTCGCATCGAATCGGTAGGTCAGGCTGAACGTGCCTGGAACGACGACGTAACGGAGCCGGGAAGAGGAACTCTGATGCTCTTGCCTAAAGCGTCCTATCCGGACAAACAAGAGCTCGCTAACGGGTCACCAGGATTTGATTAAATTTGTAAATTAGTCGAAGTAGAAATTGCACTCACTCGGAAAATTTGTCTGGCCCGTACAGTGATGGAATTATTTTCAGGTAAATGCACGGAGAAATAATATTTATTAAAAATCAATGAAAATTATTTAACTGAAAAAAAAAAATTAATTAATTTAAATACGAACCTCATAGACATTTATTTGTTGCAAATTAAATATATAAATCTTCTGAATAATTGAAAATAAATAAAAGTTTGAGTTGAACATATTTTCGTTGAAATGATGAATTTTATAATTACGAATAATGAAGTTGGTTATTTGAAAAAAATGAATATTCCTTGAGATTCAATGAATAAGTGTATTGGCAAAGAAATATTTTCTAAATATATTATTTTATAAATTTTGTTTTCTGGGTAGTGTGATTATTGGGACTCCTGTATAAAGAAACTCGAGCATTTGGAGTTGTTGATTCTTTGGTCGATTGGTGTTGTATATAGTGAGCGAGTGCTATGAGAAAAGAGAATCGTGTGATATGAGGCAAAAGATCGGATGGTTTTATATATCTCTTTCTCTCGTTTTCGTCGTTGCTAGTTCGCTCTGTTTCTTTCAATGTCTTTCGTCATAGCTCGACGCCTTCTTGATGGCAGAGCTCGGGCTTTATTGCGCGACGTAAATGGCGACTGTTTGCCGTCGACGGCGCTTCCGAGGACGAGGCAAACGGTGCGCCAGTCTAGCGCTGATGATTGAAAGAAAATCTTTTTCCTGCTGTTCTTTTCCTCGCCAGCGGAAACGCCGTCAAAGCTTTTCGTTATTTTTCCACGTCAAAAAATTGTCTTTTTTTCCCTCAACCGGAAGTAATTGAGAAAATTATTTTAAAAAATTGTCAAAATTTCGATTTTTCGACCGACTAGAAATTGCCTGTGCAATTTTTTATAAACATTCGCGAAAGATCGATTGGAAAACGCCCTTGACATGTAGGTTCGTATTTCCGGCGACCCTTCCTCCCTCCGCGAACGAAAAATGGCCAACTTCCGGTTGGTCATTCGGTCTCCGCGATACACAAACGCAGCAGCTTAATCCACTCGAACGGTCCGCTCTCATTTTTCCAAATGCACGATTTCCTCTCGTTTCTCCCTCTCCCCTTCCCTCTCCCCTGCCTCGGTGTTCTCGCTCATTTTGCCCCTTTATTCTACCAAAATGATCGATGCAAGTGTCCTGCCATCTATCTGGTCACATTAGAATTTCAATGAGTATAGGGGCGGGGGGCGGGGGGGGGGGATGAAATAAGCGAGCCTGGATGGTCAGTACTGCGAAGAATATTCTGGCGTGACTATCGGAGCTGAAAGGGAAATCGCTGGGCGAAATAAAAATGTAGTGCGGAGAAAAATAAAATATTCCTTAGGCCCGACAAACTCATCGGCGATCTCTCGCCGGGCCAAATCCCGTGCACACAGAATGGGATAAAAAATTGCACGACATCCTTCCGGACTGTTTCTTCTTTTTTTTTTTTTTTCTTAAGGGTTTTTGCATCCCCAGTGGACGGTAGGAACACGCGAAAGAAAAAACATTCACAATGGGAATCGAGCGTTGATCGATCGCACACTATTTCCCACTGAATCGAAAGATTATGCCACGCATAAATACCCTATTTCGTACCAAATACCAAATCCTCTACATATTTTTTCTATTTGTTAACTCCAAAGCGTATGCGATGACTCTATCGATCAATTACCCGACAAAATCCTCATTTATCCAACTGGCACGAGCAAATTAGCCAATAGCTCGAGGCCTACGAACAAAGAGTGAAAAAATCGATTGCAATCCCACGTATTTCCGCTCCGATGAGTTTTGCACGAAAATTGGTGAAAAATAGTGGGACCGCCGATTCGAAACCAAATTCAGCAAAAAAATCGAAAAAAAATGAATTAATTGTGAAAATAATGGATTGAAAAATATTTTTCGATCCATCTGAAGGTTCGGCCTCGGAGAACCTGGAAAATTGTGCGCTTAGGCTGATTGGGATTAAAATGGCGAGACTCCCTGAACGCTCGTAGATCGACGAGATAAAAAAGGAAAAAATGCAACGAGGGTGTACGTGTCGCTGACGAGGAGGGCTGCATCGAAATGCACATCAAGGACGAAACTCCATGCCACGAGGGGAGTCCACGATACATAAGAATTCCACTTCCGGTAGACGAGCTCGCGCCACCTGGTAAACGTGATGATGATTATGATAAGGACGCGCGAGTGATCCGTACGAATTGATGAAATTCATGAAAAAAAAACTATTTCTCGTTTTTCTTCGTCCCCTTCGCATTTTTTTTTTTCTCTCTTCCGGGCGCATCATTACCGGCCCTTTTTATTCGATTCATTTTTATTAACCCGCGTGCGTGCGAAACACGTGCTACGATCATTATACGGACCCGGCGTTTTGTTCTCGGTAAACGACGAGACAGAGCCGCGACCAAGGAAACAAGAAAATCCAATTTATATCTTAATGAAGCTTTCTCAAAAAAAAAAAACATACAATGTGATATCATCTTCCCGGAATGATATGACGAGGAATCGTGATTCGTAATCGCGATGTCAAGAACAACAACCGCAGGTCGAGAGATATAAACTTTATAGTCGGTTATCTATTCGCTTAGATGCGGCAACGTCAATATGAAAATCGTATTTGCTCGAGCTAAACGACAAGTTCGAGAAAAAAAAACGTCAAAAATGATTTTTTTTTCAATGAAAACTGTGAAAAAACATGTTTTTAGTGTTTTTTAAAATATCAATCCGTTCGCCATCAATTCTGTGGATGGCATCACGTGGATTTGCGATTAGGCAGACGTGAGTCTCGCTTGAGTCAACAATAAGGGAGAGGGAACCAAGCTTACACTTTTTTTCCATGGAATTTGAACGATAAAGAGCCAGAGATAAGACTGACGCGATAATCGAATGACACATCGCCGTATCGATCGCGATTTCGTGCTCTGTATAAAACCACGAAAACGTTTGATTCTCTCTAAAAGTTTCTCACAATCGCACCATGGCCCGGAACGCATTCTCCTTCGCACTCATCACCCTCCTCGTCGCTAACTTCGCTCTCATTTCTTCCGCATTGCCGGTGGTCAACGACGCCGAAGGTCTCGATGATGATCGGGCCATACGGCTTAGTCAGGTCGAGGGCTTGTCTAACGATGAACCGGTATGTACGAATATGCAGGCACTCATAAGGGATTCGGCAATTAGAAATCCATTGGGGCCGTTCTTTTCGTTCATTTATTTGACGATTTGAAAATTAGTGAAAAAATTTGAAAAAATACGTCAACCTTACTCGAACCCTCAACTAAATGATGATAATTTTTTTTATTAAAAAAAAAAAACAAAATTTTATAAAAAATTCTTGAAAAATATGGAAAAAGTTGTGTTTTTTTTTTATATTTTTGATTTTTAAACTCTCGAAAAAATTTGATAAAATTTGTGAGCGTTTTTGGAAGCATTGACTACACGAGGATACTTTTTTTGATTAAAAAAAAAAAAAATTCCGCAAGAAATTCCTGCATAATATGGAGAAGGCGTTTTTCAAGCGCATTTTTGGGTGATTTTTTGGGTTCAATAAAAATCACCCAAGTTGAGCCCAAATTGAACTCTTTTCGTCAAATTTTACCAGAGATACAAAGTTTTTCAAATTGGAGAATATATTTTTTCCAATAATACCGTTTGAGGGTTAATTTTGTTGAAAATTCTCGATCGACAGGGAAAATGGAATGAGAAGCTTTCGGACAGTCGTTTCATCGGTGATCTCTTCGTTGGAAGCAGACGCGACGACGAAGTGATAGTACAAAACAAATTCGAATTGATAAACTCAACACCCGACGTTTCCAGCCAGAGCCTGTATTATTATTCGACTGGTAAGCTCTTACCAATTGTTTGGAATTTCTTGGTTTTCTTGGTGTCCGTATATTGACGATCGACGATCATTCACAATATAAACGAAAATGAGCTCGAGTCAAGATTTAAAAAAAGTGAGCGAAAAAAAAAAAGATTTATGTGAAGGAAAAGCGTCAGGACCAACTTACTCGACGTTCCATTTCATTTCAACAGGTATTTTCCATTACTTGAGCATCGTCAACGACGAAGGAAGTTACTTAGTCGCCTGCGATACTCCCAACACCCTGGGCTCCAAGCTCAGCGAAGTTAACGTTCGTCTTGCACCTAATTCGAGGGCAGCCTTTACCGTTTACGCTGCGTCCCATTAATGGCGATCCTGACTGTCGATTTTTCCCCGGGGGAGAGATTATTCGTACGGAATAAAAAAATTATAAAGAAAAAATAATTTTTGGAAAAAACAAAAAATCGTCACTCCAAATTATTCGGTTTTATTTGTTTTATACTTGGCAGCGACTTTTGTCACGTTCTTCTGTTTATAGAAAAATATAGGGAGCTAAAAAGACGAGGAAAGTTTTCCAAGTGCATCCCGATGTATTCCAGCGGCGGATTTATGTGCGGATAGACGTTTTATATGGCCGGGGACTCGGGCCGAACGACATAGGATCTGACAGAAAATCACATTTGGAATAAAGCAAGTAGCGGGCCGTAAACTCGAGATAATTAAATTATGGAAATAAAAAAATATAAAAAGAGAGAGAGGGGAGGAAAGAAAAAATTGAGAAGAAAGCGAGGGCAACGCGCGAGATGGACACGAAGGGGATGAATGCGTGAGAGAAATTCGCTCGAGACGACGCGAGAAAGCGTTATAGCCGACAGCAAGAAAAATCGTAAAAGCAATCCGACCGACAAATCTGTATAATGTCTCGTGATCTTTATCGCCTCACCCGCACCATCCTCCGATAAATAATACTCACACGAAACAATTTCATACATCGCCATATAAGAATTACATGAATATATGTTCATATAAATCCTAAATCCAGGACGAGACACATTTCGCCCAAGGGATTTATTGGCAAAGGATTTTATATCCGGAATTCGATGCACTCTTCCATTCATCTGGATTTTTTACCGATAAACATGAAAATCTATTGGATGGCGTGGAGGAAAAAAATTGCATGTCTCAGTCTACGGAAAGAATCGTACAATTTGCTGGATCTGGAAAAAAAATCATTCCCTATGAAAAATACGATTTTCTATTAATTGTTTGATCAATTTCGAGAGCCATGACAATTTTGAGATGGGTTTTGAGTTTTGATCGTGAAAAAAAAAGTTGCTTTTATGCTCCTGATGAAATATTTAATAAAAACCTTGAGATCTGCTCAAGGAACGAAATTTGGTTGCAACGAAAAAAAGGTTTTCCTAATTAATTTTATTTTGGATTTAAAAATGATGAAAATTTTCGAAAAAATGTTGCATTTTAATGACGAAAACGCATTCATTTAATTTCTCTGTCTCAATATTATATAAGAATTTTGAGATTTGCACAAGAAGGAACGGAGTTTCGTTGCATTTCAACGATGCAAACTTGAAGATCGTTACTTAGGAGTTGGTGGATTTTTGCTGCACTCTGAATCTGCGTACTAAATAAATTCCGCGATGCGATGCAGCTCCGAGTATGTGTGTAATGTAGACTGGAATAAATGTAGAGAGAGAGAGAGGGACGGTGTGGATGGCAAGAGGATCGTAAAGTACGTAGTGGAAGGGTTAAATCTTGCGCGTTAAATGGGACAGGACAAACTTGGCCGGAAACTTGGGAAAATCGTAACGTTTCATAGCCGCTCTCGCATCCCTTATTTCTTCGTGAATCCCATGTATGGAGTATATTTCTATGGAGTATCGCGTACTTACACCGCTATGTACAAATGTATATATGTATACGGACGGTGAGATGTGCAGCCACCATTGTACTTTGTGATATCAACCAGAAATATTCATCCCCATGTATGGGGCATTTTGGGGTAAAATTCACGTTGCATTTGTTAACTAATTTTCATTAGTGCTCGTGAGCAGCCTGACGATTCTCCAATTTCTATGGATTTGGGTCTGTTGTGTGGAAATTTTTTCGAAAAGATTCAATTTTTCGATCGAAAAAAATGGAGGAATGAAATTTTTTTTCATTTTGGGAGTAAAAAGATAGGCGAGAAGGGTTCGAGATCGATCTAGATCCCTGACATTTGCCCGACGATTTTCAGAAATCCATCCGTTTGCGTCTGCGTGCACAAATTTTAGGGAAAATTCCATTTTTTCGATTGAAAACGTTGAGGAATGAAAATTTGCTCGTTCTGTGGATAAAAAGACTCTTCAAAGAGTTAGAGATCGAATCGAAAAGCATTTTGGTATCTTTATCCCTCGATTTGCTTGCCTCAATGTGAACCGAAAGTTTGTTTCGACGATGACGCAACAAAATAGTCAAATCGGCACGTAATGCCTCGTACGTGTATAAATTTTTGTATGAGTGCAGGCGAGAGTATAGTCTCGATGAAAAAGCATTTTACGACGGGATAAGAAGAACGGTGAAACTAAATCCTGTGGGAATGAGAGTGGAGGAGAATAACGAGAGAAAGCAAAAGAGTGCAGAAGCAGGAGCAGGAGAGGAAATGAAGACTAAGAGAGGACATTTGCATTGTTAATAAGAAATACCGTTGGCGTTTTGGGATTACTGTTTCTCCGGGAGTTTTTGCTGATTCATAACGATATATACGAGTGCATTTAGCAGGATTATTATTTTTATGATCCGGCGACAGAGTTCCTTTTGGTATTTCGGTGTTTATGGTTCATTTTCGAAGGAGGAGATGATGGTGTTAAGAATGATGTTGGTCACATGGGAGTTATAGGAAAGGATGATTAATATTATATTGCAGTGTGTGTTTGTTCGGTGGAAAGTTGGGATTTTGGTGTCGATCTATTCTGAGGCAAGGATCGAACCCTTTATTATTTGACAATCGTTTTTTTGTGCTAACAATATTTCTTACGGACGATCGATTCGTAATAATTGGCCGCGGAGAAGTTCACCCCATAGAGAACGATTTTTTGTTCTGTGCATTCATCCCCTTCGGTGGCTTTCTCGTTCTTGCTGATCCGTGAGTTGGCCAAAGTTTAAATTCATTTGGTGGCCTCGCGATCATATTGTCGACGCATCTGTTGCGAGGTCTGTCTCGATGAGCCTTGCACGGAGTACAAAGATGACGATTCACGGAGACCTAGGGAGAAGGGTGCAAAGTGCAAAAAGAGAGAGGGACCGGGGGGCAATTTCATTATCGGTGTAATTTTTAAGTGGCTGTCAAATTTATTTTCGTCTCTCTCGCTCTCGCGACTTTTCCTTTGCTCCCTTGGTCTCCCTCTTTCTGGTAATCGCTGCCCCGCAAAGGGTGAGCTTTCTTCAATGACAACCCTTCGCCGGGCACGCCGCCGCATGGATTCACGCTCACCAAACTATTTATACACCGTGTTACAAAAAGGTATGGCTATGTATTTACAGACTGATTCATCGTCCCTCGAAATCTCTCCGTTTAGCCGCCCCCCCTCCCCCTCCCCCTCTCCTCGGTCGCAGTGTCGCGAAATATTTTCTTTCGTAATTTACAGACGACCGAACACCCTTATGGGGGCGTCCGCGGGTAAAAAAAATAGAGACGCGCCAAGAGCGAGTAATCGAAATAAGTTGATTCGAAAAATTGGGCCGGAGTGTCGATAAAATAGAATGACGTGCGGGGCTCGATTTAACATCGAGATTTCAACACTCGCCCGGCAAACAATTACAACGCGCTGTGTAACTCGATACTGCCGCAGCATCCCCCGCGCTTTTACATCGCCAGGGAAAACGCTTTTGGCTTTAAAGCTCTGAATTCATAATGAAAATAACAGTGTGCGAATACGAACAGCCGTCCACACGATACGCACACACACACAAAAGAGACAGAGCGAGAAACAAGTGTTACAGCCTGTACCGCCAGATATAGCAATGGGATTACCAACTCGCGTGTATTATACATTTTTCGGCTCATTTCGCCCATTTATACGTCCCATTGTTATGATTTATTAATCATCCTGAGTGCTACTCTCGCCACTGGAGAATCTCGCATCGTGGGAAAATTTTCACCAAATCCTATTTTTGCTTAATCCATCAACGAAATAAAAAGACAAAAAAAAATGGTAGCAGGTAGAGAGCAAGTTGAAACTTGAAGACAATATTTTGCAAAATTTGCAGAAATCAAAAGATAATAATAAATAATAAATTTGGGGATGCCGTTAAGCAGAAAGGAGGAAGAAACCACAAGGAGCATAAGTCAAGGAAGGCGAGGTGGGAAGCAACTCGAAGAAGAAGAAGAAGAAGAAGAGCGAGAGCAGATTCGATGCGAGCGGGAGAGAAGAAAGGGATTCCGCATTATTGAGAGAAGCCACCCCAAAGTAAAGGCTGACATAACAAGGGGGTTGGCTGCTGGTTCTGTTGCGGCAATATACACACTCTCTTGTATATAACTCGCGCTTTGCCTTCTGCTGGTGCGGGTAAACGTCAAGGCAGGAAAAAAAAAAAAAAACGAAAAAACGGGGGAGGGCGGTTCGCCCTAGCGTAGCAATTTTCCTTTGAGGTTTACGTCTCAGCGAGACTGCCCGCACGCAGACAGACACAATATATATATAAATAAAATAGGTGAGTGTAATCATAGCGAGGAGAGTGGTCGGAGGCTCGAAAAAAAGGAAAAAAAAAAAAAAAATGCGGCGTGGAAGATGGTGAGCGAAAAGTGGAGTGGATGTCAGCGGAGAATCGAATGACAAAGTGACCATCGCCCGGGTAACCGATAGGAAAAGGTCCTTTGCTTTGGGAGGACGAGCTCAACTCGTAATCCCTTGCGCGTTAGCCAGCACGAGCGCCGGTGGTGCTTTATTTTATCCGGAAAACTCAACGCCCGCCGGAATCGTCGCTGCAATAACATAAAGATAAAAGGAAAAGGAGCAAGACGTTGCGATTGAGATGCCTCGAGCAACAGCTGATCAACGAGGATATTGATTTTTTCCTTTGGCAATCGAGACGATAATAAAGGGACTCGGCTAATGTCTAGACAATATTTGTCTTGGCCGAACAACTAGAAAATAATAAATGGAATTGGGTACTGCGAGGTCATAACGGGGTTATGAGCTGTAAAGTAGTTATAAACTTTTATCATATATGTATATACTTTAAGGGCGTTCCATTAACTCACTCTCTCTCTCTCTCTCTCTCTTTTCTCTTGGGCACTTTTGGATTTCGGTGAATTTCTTCCTCTCACGTATATTTCCCCCGTCTCGTTTGCTTTCTCTCGGGAGAATCGCTCGAGAGAGCATCGAGCAACGTACAGAAGGATCAAGCGGATGCTGTATTGGGCCCCATAATCGTGCATGGTGGGTGTGTAAATGTGGAGAGACGATAATAGCTGTGTTATGAGATAAAGCTCGTAAATCTACGTTGCCAGCGAAATAATTGCGATCGACACTTGATCATCCTTTTCCCCTAAATTCCCTCTCTCCTTCCTCCCCGCCAATCCTGAATAATATAATAATTGTGAAATAATTAGTCTCCTCTAGTCCGACCGGGCATTCCAAATTCATTATCCGAACCCTCGCTCACCGATTATTCATTTTTTTTTGTTTTCGCTCTGTTACGTTCTCGTCGAATGCCAAATGGTTATTCGCGACGAATGGGCTTTCGGACGACGTGGAATTGTTGGGAAACGCTGAAAATAATGACCAACTATTGAGTGAATTTTTGAAAACATTTCATTCCGTCAACTGCGACGTATATAATTCGAAATATATTAGAGGGAAAAGAGACGCGCATGGATCTGGGGAGGGGCCGGGGATTGCGTAGACTCTTGAAATCATTAGAGCAAAATGTTCTCTTTGATCGCGTCACGATCGAATCAGGATGAAATGTCCCGCGGGAATGTTTTCCTCCAACACATTGTCTAGGACGAAGGAATGAAAAGCGCAGAGAATGAGAAAGATTGAAGCGTCCGGGTGGACGTTCTTATTCGGTCGATTGATATTGGCCAAGGACTTGGTCACGAATCCTGTCCCGTTTTCTCGATGGCTCGCGACGCGATATTCGTGCGGGGCTTTTGCGGTAAAGCGCCCGCATTGTGTCAACGACTCTCGACGACAGTCACACCGAGGGAGAAAAAGAGAAGAAGCTTCGGGGAGAACGAAGCAGAAGCTGCCAATTATTATAGGGGTTGAAGAAACATCGAGGGGGCGCAGCGCAAAAAGAGAAACATAAGCAAAGGAACGCGAGAAGGATAAGGAAGGGGGAAAGGGATGGCCAATGAGATTTTCTGCAGTGTTGTCATTATTGTGGACGCGGTGGAGGGAAAGACGGGCGAAGAATCATCGCGGAAATATGTGCGGAGGGACGACGAATCTATCCATGAGGCACGTTTCTTTAGTCTGAACCAAAATCCCATAGAGGAATGTATGTTTGTGCGTAACGACGATAATATTCTATAGATATACGTGTGCACGAATGAATAGCGTATGTATAGGGGCCAAGTGGTCGCTGGGAATAATTCAGGTCGTGTTGCGACCCTCGAAACAGCCAAATAACCAAACCTACCACGCCACAATGAGCACCGAGTTAATTGAAGTATCATCCAGATACGTGCTTATTTTCATCGCGTTAAATATTGTGACGTTCGGAAAATCGATGAAAAATCTTCATCCCGAGCAAGTTGATGAAATGCACGTTAATTACGTGGATGAATTTATTGAAAACTAAAAGAAAACTAGAAAGTGAAGAGGGAGTACAAATTTATGCACAATATTTAACAACATTTACAAAAATTAATGCGGTTCGGCGGTTTTTCAAAAATCTCACACTTTCGTAAAATTGGAAAAATCATAAAAGTTAAACGGTTCGATCGATTTTCCCCAAATTCAATAGCAACCTTCCTATCATGATTCGCTATTGATAATAAAAAAAAATTGGCGATAAATCTGAAAGGACTCGCGACTCCGCTCTGCACGATATTTGTGGCTCCTGCCGGTGAGGATCGAGTGTTTGTTACTTCGGAGCGAGTTTATTGTTGTATGAAATGCTTTGGGTTGATGGGACGTCGCCGGAGGGAGGATAATGATGATGATGGGGTAAAAGCAATCGATAATTTTAATCCCGTACGAAAACAGAAGCAAAAGAGCATTATATAGAAAGGAGAAAGGGAGAATTGTGTATACGTTTATGTGAAGCATAGTTCGCGCGCGGAGAGCGCTTCGTAACGAACAATTAATCTAACTGTCACGGAGAAGTTAATTTATACGGGCGATGGGCGACCGTTCATCACCGCACGCGTTTCTACTCTCTCGCTCTCTCTCTCTCTCTCTCTCTCTCTGGCCCTATCTTCCTGCGATGCACACTTTATCTATATGTATTAAACGAATGTATATGCTTCATAGTCTCTGTTAACACTGATCACAATCCCTGAATGTACAGAGTCGTCCAAAAATCGTTTGGGCCATGAAGGAAAAATCTGCAATTTATTTATTTACTTGTCTTTAATTCGTTTTATTATTAATTTAATTTTAAATATGATTTATAAGGGGAAATTTTAATTAATAATTATTAGGAGAGAAATATATTTATTAAATATCATTTATTATAATTAAAATATATATTTTTTTGTTTCAATTGATAATGAAGCCTCCAGAGATCCTTCCGATGAATCCTTTTCGTCCTGGCCCTTGTGGCTCATGTATTTCGAGGGGAAAAATGTAAAAAAAATTCTTAAATTGTTTCCATTCACCCTTTGGAAGAAAAAAATTGGAAAAAAATTGTCGTCCGGGTGAAAAAAAAGCCCGAAACTTGAATATTTCTTAATTTTTCTAATCCTTGGCCTCCATCGACGGAACATCCTGTACCCCGTGGTATTACGAGGAATAGCCAACTCTCCGATTTCTCTCGCTGGCAAAGGCTTTATCGCGCAACCCCTTGAAAACGTCAGGACGCCGACGACGACGACGACGACGACGTACCCTTTCACGTAACTCGCTTCGCTATCGCACACGCATCTTCGACGCCTTTTCACGCCACTTGGAATTTCGGGCTTGCTCTGTTGTACTCTTCCGAGCTCTCACCCTCTCCCCATATCCCACCATCACCCTCGTCTCTGTATAAACACCCATTCATCATTACCAACAATATTATCGTTCCTCACTGCAGGTAAAAACGTTAGACGTCCCAGAAGAGAGATGGAGAGGCTGTGAAGTTGCGAGAGAGAAAATAGGAGAAAAATATTAAAATGTATAGAAAATTTTGTCAAAAAACATCGATATTTTTTTGAAAACTTCATATTTTTTGTAAATTTCAAAATTTTCGTAATTTCTACAATATTTTTCATTTATAACGCAACTGTCAACTAGATTTACGATTGGAATGACAAAAAGAGCCTCTGTAGAATATTTCTCGCTGCAATTACTGAATTTTGTGATTTTCCAACAAAAAAAAAAACGTTTAGTCGAACGTGTATTACGTCATTTCTATGCAGTTCGTTTGATTTTTCTGCCTCAACTTAAAGTCCATAAAAGCGCAAGACATGGCTCGAAAAAAATAAATAAATGTGGCATGAATTTTCATAAACAGAGGCTTTTCTTTATGGAGCATTACTCCGCGGATCGGGTCGATGTTGGCTCGACGATTCAGGAGGACAAGAATGAAAAGGCACCATAAAATAGTATTGTTATAGTGCGCGCAGCTACTTCTATCGATCTCTCGTTACTTTTATTCCGTTTGATTGATTCCGAGCGATAAAACGTCGCGTAAAATCGAGTCCGGTTGCGATTTTTGCCAAAGTACAAACGGCCACTGAAAAACGTCAATGCGAAAGGGATTCCCACTGTTAAGTACATGCCTGTATGTACAAAGCAAGTACATAGGAGATGCATGTGCAAGTAGACGTAAAAATTGCAAGATGCTACTTGGTTCGTAGTTAAGGAGAGTCGTTACATTGTCGATGAATGCGAGAAGAGTCTGTTGGCGAGGATATACGAACTTCCGGTTTGCTGGCTTTCCTTTCAATCGACTCTTTCATGTCCTCGATCCTCAAAAAAGTAGCAAAGATCGACTCGTTATTCCCGTGAGACTTGCTCGCTATTCCCGGTTCTGGCGCCCACGTCGTTTTTTTTATTCTCCAATTTTTTTTTGTTTTCCTCGCAATAAAGAAGCGTTTGCAATTTTGTATGGGAGGCTCGCGCGGAACGTTCGCACCAACTTACGACGACGAAACGATAAAAATTCTCATCGCATTTCGCTCGACGATCAACCACCTACCCAATGAAGATATTAATAGAGGCCTCCCTCCCATTTCCACAGAACAAATATTTCTAATTGCCATACATCCGAGCATTACACCAGAGCAGTCTATATATATATATATATTGTTTTTTTTCTTCCGGTAGATTAAGATTTTAATATCTATATATGGGAAAATCTTGCGACCCCTCCACGCACGATGCTCTGGTTTAATAAAAATGTTTTATTGTTGGACGATACACGCGGATGTTTCATAGCTGGATTACCGAATGTGCACTCCTCTTTCTATTTCATTTGCGAATAGTCGAACGAACATCACGCTGCTCGCTCGTAATCGCGTTAACGGCATATTTTTTCAACGAATACCAGAAGCGAGAGGCTTCAGCATGTATACATACGCGCACCGTCGCACTTAAATATACGACGCACTCGTTTGTATATATGCGGATGAGGAATCGTTAAATATCGTAGGATTTAGAGAAAAAATATATATGGGCCAGAAATAGGCATGAGGATCGACATAATGAATTAATATCTTGTCCCTAAATTTTCCATTAGCCATAGAGATCGTCAAAGTTTTACGACTTGGTCCGCGATTTATTTGGGAAATCCTGAACGAATGGTCGCAATTAAAAATGTCGCGACTACATTCATCCGAAACTTGGATTTCAATTTTTGGTCGAACGAAGACGACACGGAAAATAAAACTTTTTTTTCGTTATTTCGAGTTTTCCATTTCTAACCTAACTGTCGAATTAATTTACCATTGGAATGACAAAAATTGACTTTTCCAAGAGACTTTCCAAAATATTTCTCGCTGCAATGACTGAATTTTGTGATTTTTCAAACAAACAAACAAAAGATTTGTTCGAACTGAACAAAATATCCATATTTTTCAGCAAAATTTTCATTTCAGTGGAGAAAAGAAAAAAAGTGGAAAATTTGGAAAAATATGGGGACACGAGGTTCTTACTTTTCTGCAGATTCTTTTCCATCTCGTGACATCGAAGAGGGTTTATTTGACGTATCAGCCCGACGGAACAGAAGTGTCAGCTGTAACTTTTATTGGTTATAAAGCTTCGCGATATTATGCTGAGCCAGAGTAAATACGTTTATGCTCTTCCCTCATCTACCTTTTTTTTTTGTCTCTGCGTCTTTCTTAGCTTCTCGCTCTCTCTCTCTCTCTCTCTCTTGCGCACTCGGTTTCTTATATCGACGCGGATGTGTTCTTCGGGCCACGGAATTCGTACATATACAACATTCCGTCAGGGAGATGGGGGACATCCGCCCGAACGAAAAAAGGAAAAACGAAGAGCAGTCTTATCAATCTAATACATTTCATATTTTATGGCTCGCTGGGCGGCTGCTGCTCTCGCTTTTGTCTGCCTCTGCCTCTGTCTATGACAACGAGACGAGCCCACGATACACAGCACGCAAATATACACATGGAATATGCAGAAATGGCAAAGAATATAAATCGGATTACGCGAACCTCTTTCCACAATAAACTGATGAACCATTTGAAATTTTCATTCTCGCTTCAAATCCATCGGGGATCGTAAAAATTTCACTTTTTCCATAGAAAAATATTCACTAATTCCGGAACTGAGACAGTTGAGCGACAAAAAATTATCATTCAATTAATTAAAACAAGCAAAAAATCGATAATACTCATCAATTATTTCATTTTTGTCGCCTTTGCATTTTTTTCGATTCCCTGGTAAATAATTTTTTATGTTGAAAAAGCTTGATTTAATGAAATTTTCATTCAAAAATTGAATTATTATTTTTTAATTTTCATTCAATTAAATTTGATTAAAATGAATTGGATGAAATTATTTCGATTCGGTAGTGTTGAATAATCGCGATTGAAATTGAAACGAAAAAAAAAGTGAATATGAGCGCAAAATGGTCGGAAAAATGTTGGTAAAATGTTTAAAATGGGTTCGGATGTTCGGTGGAAAGAGTCTGGGTAGCCGGAGGCATTGGCAAGAGACGTAAACGTAGTACGTACTTGGGTGTGGAGTATGTACCACCAGTGTAGATACGATTTTGATATGAATACGGAATCGGGGATATATGGGAAGGTGGGTATATATATATAGGTAAAAGAGCAAATTCGTCTGGCGTAGTCTGGCCCTCGTCGGGGGCGATCGAACCAGACGGCCCAATAAATCGGATGACAGGTTTCGCGTCGCTCGCTCGGTGGTTGTACGCGAGCCGATGCAACCGAGCAATGTACCATTGCCTCCAGGTGCTCGTACTCACAGTTATGACGTAATAACCCCAAAGCAAACTCTCGTGCACTAATTCGCAGACGCATTCGGATCTATATCTATCGCGATAGATATCCACACAGATAAGCCCAGGCCTTTATACATGTGTACCAAGTTTATACACGTAGCTATCGGTGTAAATAACTTGCGTCTGGGTCATCGCGACGACGACGACGACGACGACGACGTGTTCGTAATTATACGCTAGCGCGGGGAGATAACACAATGCGAGCTGCATGGATGATCCAATCGAAGCTCGACCCAATTTCCCATCCAATACCATATTTCCATATCCAAACGGCCGGGGCAGTTACTAAATATGCCTTTCGATCGCTTTTTATCTCGAGAATCAAACACGCGTACCTTTTATTTTTCCTGTGACGCCAAATCCGATGGAATCTTGAATGGTCCAGGGGGCGGGGGCAGAAAGTCGACGTAAGAAACTCGATCGGATTTTCCTGAAATTGTTTTAAAAAATACGTTTTTGGAAAATTTGTATGAAATTTATTTGATGAATTTTTGAATAAAAATATAAAAATTTTATGAATTTAAATATATTTTTGTATTTTATTTATTCAAATTTACATTTGAATTAAATTTAAAAAAATAATTAAAATGCATATCTAATGTTTTTGGAAAAAAACGTAACGGTTATGAATATGAGTCACATACATTTTTCTACATTTATAGGAAAGAAGAGCTGGCCGACTGGCTTTTAACTGCGTTATCCTCGAATTACCCTATTCGATAATGAATAGCTGCAGAGACACGAAGGTAATGATAATCAGGGAGTGTTGGGTGTAGAGTTATACGCGAGCGCGAAACATAATGGGGTATATACGGGAGAGGAGAACGAGTCTGGCACGACCACCCAGGTTGATGGTCCATCTCGAAACACCTGATGCTGTTAACGGCCACCAGACGCGTCTAGGTACCATCCTCGTAAATATATAAACGGGCTACATACTCGACTTGGCAAAATGCACCAAAATCATCTATTATTATTAATTTTCATGATTTTTTTTCAACATATCCTTCATTTCACATTGAAATGTGAATTTAAATAAAAATTGAAATTCAATTTAATTTTCATTTTTATTCGAATTTTAGTTCAATATGTCAAAGGAAATTCAAAAAATGGCAGCACGTCAGGGCCGATTTATGGGATTTGAAAAAAAAAAACAAACAAAATTATTCCAGTTTTTCGGAGAACAATTTTTCAAAAATTGCCCCCAACGGAAACGGATCGGTTACGGTGTAAATGTCAGTTCGAAAATTTGTAACGAAGAATAGCGAGGACGAGGGTGCTGCGTGGCAAGGCAGCGGGTTTATCGATTTGGCCTGGGAAATCGCACGTACACGAGCACCGATTTATGGTGGTGACGTCGACGACCACTCATTCGCGTTGTAGTTGAGGCAACGAAGGTTGTACATAAAATGCCGTCGGGTACGCGCTAATTGTTGAAACACGGAGACAATGGCTCGGCGTAAAGGTAACCGGTCTGTATGGCTGCGTGAGAGAAAGGCGAATAGCGAGAGGGAGAGAGAGAAGCTGTTGGAGCATGAATAAGCTCGGCAATGTTCCATATTCTCGATTTGATCGATTGCATAGATTGGGCTTGGTTGGTTGGAGCCCGGAGGAGGATACTTTCGTTAATTTAACCAACTGCCCGAGAAAAAGTGACAAACGTAATATACAACGGAATAAACTCGATTTCAATTGAAATATTTATTCTTCATTATATTTAATCCTCATGAAAGATTAATTTTATTGCATTAAATCGAGACTGAAATGGAAATTTTGATGGAAAAGATATTTGTTGGTTATTCCGGCAACAAGTCTTTTGGAAAAGTCAATGGAAATGCCGAAAATTTGGAAATAATATTTGAAAAAAAATTGAAATTCGTGACAATTTGAGGGACCAGAGTAAAGCTCGCCGGCGGTGGGTGCTCTTGGCTCGCGCCGTTTCGCTGCTCCGGTCGCCGGTGCTGCACGAGCGCAATAAAACTCTCCTGCTGGAAGACGGTAACGTAACGCCAAAATACGACAAGGCGAAGACATCTCCCCGTAAATGTGTGCGTGCGTGTGGCCAATGTCGTAAAGAGGGAAAAGCCGATAAATAAGTTTGATTGTGTGAGTATCGAGTGTTACAAGGGCGGAAATGTGTGTGTGCGGGCAAATAAGCGGATTGTTGATGCGGTTGCTGATGCCGATATCGCGTGCCTCGCCGTCAATATAATCTATAGATGTAGAAGCGAGTGTAATGTTTCGTGTTGAGGAGCACGACGGAGCTCCGTTGTCTTTGTGCAACGTCATTAGCGTAATCATTCTCAGTCACTTGGAGGATTTTGACGGGAACGCCCGAGTTTCGCCTTCTTTCCTCTTCTCTTCTTTCTCCATTTTTCACTCTTCCTTTTATTTCGGTCTCTAGAGCAGCGCGACCATTCGCTCTCGCGCGAGTTGATCGAAAACTTTACGTCTCCCTTCGTCATCCCTAATTCCGCCTCATCAAGCCGATTCATCCGCCAAACACGAAATAAAGGTGGAACAAACGCAAAGAGACTTTGCTCCTTATTCTCTCGTCAAATCGTTAATTAATTATGCAAATTAACCGACCGGTTAATCGTCCGTACGATCTATTCGGGACAAAGACCCTTTTGTCATCCTCGCGTGTATCGGCGCCTCCTGCTGCTTCCTTCTTCACTTTAATCATGCCGTCCTGCTGCTATGAGCAAAACAGCCGAGACCTTTTTGCGATATATTACTCGAATCCTCACGGCCATGAGACATTCGCCGATCGAAATTTTCAACAAAACGTCGAGATTTATTCCTCCCGAAAACCCTTGGAAGTGGATTTATACATGGGAAACACGAAATTTTGATGGAAAAAATGGAATTTTTGTTGAGCACGTTCGAGTAAACGTTTTTTTTTTTTTTGGAATATCACAATATTTAGTCCTTGCAGTGAGAAATATTCTGGAAAGTCTCCGAAGCAAATTTTCACTAACACTTTGGTTAATAATCAAATATTCTGCCAAAATAACGAAAATTTTGAAATAATCCAACAACAAAATGAAAATTTTACTTGGATAAAAATGCATTATTCGAGATTTCAGGCAATTCTTACGAATTTAACGACGTCTAGAAGCATAAATAAGGCTGGATAAGGTCTGAGTGCGCGGCTGCATTTGAATCAAACTTTTTTACTCGCCTCGACTGGCTTCTATAAACTTGTGCATTGTTTCTGTTTCTTCTGTTTTCTCGTGTTTTATAAGGAGGTGTTTTTTATGGGGTTTGAGGGAGGAGAAGGGAAGCAGCGCGACAAGCCTTTCTCGGCTTTGGTGCGGTTTTTTCCATGAGATATGGTCGTTCATCCCCTTGCGAGAGCGAGAATGCGACGGCAAGAGGGCCAAATTGATTTCTACGATTTTGTGACACGCCAAGCCTTGCCCCTGCCTCTTCTTACGATTCGCGTACCATTTTACGAGCGTCCGGGATCTTTTTTTTTTTTCTTTTTTTTTTTGCCTCAGGAAAAAGCGTCCAACAGTCGCCCATTTTATACGATCCCGTTGACGATCTCACAGCAGCCGACGAAATACAGAGACAAACGCGAGATTCTTCTCTTATCTCCGCATCCATCGCGGCTTTTTTTCCTTTTCACGAAAACTCTCGGGATCGCGGAACGTACAGGCTTTTGGGTGGAACCATGATCGCTTCTTTTTTTTTATATTATCCACACCCTACATACGCTAATCTTACGATATATATATACAAAAAGTTTGTGCAGAATCTCGTGCGGATAAGGAAAAACGTTATTGAACGATTTCCCATATAAAAATGCCATTTCTTCTTTTCCTTTTCCCTTCAGATGCTTCTCCCCAACTATCCCCATGCATATTCGATGGGATTTTTTGCAAAGACTCCCTGGACACTGGCCATTGATAAAAATCATATTTTTCAAAAGGCCCCATTCCGGAGAAGAAAAATTTCAAGTGTAACGGGTTTTCAAATTTCTTTTCTTCAATTTGGCCATTTTTTGACGATAAAATTTCATTTCTCAATTTCCAAAATCACTGCAATCGATTACTCGAAATATTTTACCTCTAAAAAGTGTGGTTCCAAGATTAATTTTATGCATTAATCGAATAAATATTAGTTTTTCAAAAGTTCAAGTGCAAATTTACACCAGTGAGGTGTCCTCAAAGGAAGAGTGGTGTCTACGCGTTAAATTTATCTCTTTCCTTGAACGTTAAAATTCGGCGTCAGCGTCTTGTGTTTATTTTGAGAATTCGAAATAGATCGTTCGGTCAATTTTTCAGTGGCACGAGACAGCGATAATTATTAATGGAAAAGGCTTTTTCTTCGGGTCGAAACGTCTGGCAGGGAAAGTATATGATTCAATCCGACGCGACGTCTCTCTCTCTCTCTAACTCTTAAGGCGAAGACTAATTACTTTTCGAAGGATCAGTGCGTCTCCTCCTTTTACTTTTTTTCTTTTTCCCCCACGCGCACGCTGCGAGATAATTGTTGATGGAGCGTGTTCCTCGAGCTCGTGTGAGACGTTGCGGTTATTTGAGACGTTTCGAAATACGTGGGCATTGTAAAAATGTCCCCCCCCCCCTTCCCCCCCCTTTCGGTTGGAAGGAGCATATGTTAAACACCGACCCTTTCCGGCTCGTTATTCTAGATGGGACGAAAAGCTACGGAGCATGAGGAAAATCGTAAGAGAGGGGGGGGGGGGTGAAAATTCGTCCTGGCTTTAAATTGCCTCGCCATAAATAAATCTTATGGTTTATATATAGTGAATGGGACTTATGGGAGAGAAACTCGAGGATCTATTGCAGAAACGATTGCTGTGAAAGCCTGTGGCCTGTAAAACGTCAACCGGAATCGAGAAAACGGCCCTTTACGGGATATTTACGGAGACCGCCAACTACAGAGAGCTCGTATGCCCTCGGCTCTGATTAATTGCACTGAAAATTAATTTCTGTCAAAAAACATCTATACTTTGTCGAATACGGCCAACTCTATATTTTTTTATCATTTCAAAGACAATGTTTTCCATTTCTAACGCAACTGTCTACTAAATTTACGATTCGAATGATGAAAAATTCATTTTCCACTATATTTCTTGCTACAATTACTGAATTTTGTGATTTTCCAAAAAAAAATACGTTTAGTCGAACATTTTGAACAAAATATCCATCTTTTTCAATAGAATTTTCATTATAAATCACAGTTTCATGCCTTCGAGAATTAAAAAAAGTTGAGAATTAATTTTGGCGAAACAATCGAGTGGACGAGCCTCAAAGTTAATTTATCAATCGCAGTCGACCAAGTGAATCATGGGAATCGATAGTTTCGCGTTAAAATCCGGGGGATATAGTCGGAGAAATTTGTATCCGTAACAACACGAGTTCCGAGTATGTTTTCGACTGAAATACGGACAAGTTCCGTTTCCGGAAGTGCACGAAAGCTTTATTGTGGCAAAGTTGATTTATCTAGCGAGGAAGCCAAAACGCCGTACCCTAAAGGGTTGCAAATTCGCATCAATCTCTCTCGCTCTCTCTCTCTCTCTCTCTCTCGCGAGGTCTTTTTCGCGCTTGTTCTCTTCGAATGATAATGCGGAGCCAGACTCTGAACTTTAAGCCTCACTCCGCGCTGTTTGTTCTCTTTGCCTCGGCGATGCCCTTCTCGATTCGAGAGAGTTTATGGTTACGCAGCGTTCACGGGACGCTAGAAAAAAAGTGCGTATCGCTCAAACTCGAGAGCGCGAAAGAAACTTGGCCGTGTGAAAGGCGAGAGACGAAAGCTCGGTGGGTTTGTGGCTGACAAAAAAGGGAAAAAAATAAAAGGTTCGCGAGGGCAATTGCTCGGGCAAATGAATGAGCGAATGGGAGAAGAATAAATTCTAGCGGAAAAGTATAAATCTCATGGCTATCGCATCAAGTTATCGAGCCAATTTGTTTATAAACATGACTTAATTATCAATAAAATTTAATAGCTCGTAAAGTCTTATTCCGCACGGCTTGCCGAGGTTATCGCTCTCGCCCATACAAATGTACAAACAGTCTCTTCATTGTGCGATTTTCTCCCATATAGCCACAACAGCCACAACCTATTTTACTTTTTAAACCCTTAATCATCCCAAGACTTTTTACTCGCACGTCCAAATTTTACAAAATTTACGTACAATTTTTCTTTTTTTCTATTTCCATTTAAATTGTGCAATTTTGCTGGCGAGGAAAAATGCCCGAAAAGTGACAGTGACGTTGAAAAAACCGAGTGCGCGATAGTCTCCATGGGAAAATGCTGAGGGGAAGAAGAAAAAAATAAAATCTAGGACAAAGAAATGTTCGACAGGAATAAAAATGTCAGAGGGAACGGGGATAACTCGGTGTCGCACAACCCTTTGACTTTGTCTGGACCGCGAGTACCATTTACATGTGTACGGATGCCGAGAGCGCGAGAGAATAAGAATGAGCAAGAGGTAGAGAAGAAGCCAGTGAGCGAGAGAGAAAAATAAGCTTTTTGAAATAACCCACGTGTGTTATTAGCTAGTAAGGGTCGTTTCATGTTCACCGCCCATTCTTTTGCCTCTCGCCATCTCTCTCTCTCTCTCTCCTCGGTCGTGTTGTGTGCTTTTATGCCAATACATCAAAGTGGCCACATACATCGAAGTTGCGGGCTACCGTGCAGAGCAAAAGTTATCGTTTCGGCCAAAGGTCATCTTTTTTCTCGCTCCCTTTCTTTTCCTTTCTCCGTATGCACGTTGAGCCTCCAAGCTTTGCAGCATAATGTTTTTTTTCCACGACTCTCGTTCGTCAATTATTTTCCAATACTCTATTTATGGAAAAAACAACAAAATAAAAAAAAAAACAATTGGCGATGAATCTGAAAATTAGCGGAAATGAGAGGGTCGACATTTGAAAATTTTAAAATGCTCGAAAATTCGTATTTTTCTAGCAATTCAAACAAAATTATCAGAGATTAAAGAAATCGTATGGATTAACATCTGGGCGAAATGGGTGAGCCCTGTAGCTCAAACCGTTCTCGAGTTATAAACGTTTGAATTTTACAGTCCCATAAAATACACACACCCACCGCATCCGGACATTTTTTCTAGACTCGATTTTTTAATGTTTTGGGAGATTTGAATCTGGAAAGAAAAAAGTAGTGTCCGTCAAATGGTCGTATCGAAAGTTTCGCACGCGTCGACGATGTGTTTGCGAGTGCAACATCGAGAATCGAGCTGGAAATGATCGCGGGCGCAGAGAGTATGGGAATGGATATGGGAAAAAGGGGGGGGGGGGCACGCATATCTCGGAAGCGCATAAAAAGGGAGCGGCGGAGGATCCGTAAGAGGGAAAGGGAGACGGTGGATACATGGCATTGTCGCATGAGAGGATCCACGTTGAAGTACTAATCAAGAGCTCGCCGGTGTCTTTTAAGATTATTAAAATCCGCCAAAGCCTCAAAGTCCTCAAAGGGTTAATTATTCTACGGGATGTTTTATATGGCTGGGTTAGCTTTTAGCCAGCCTCGTCTCTAGGGAGCAGATGAGACTTGCTTTCGTATAGGGAAGTAAAAAAAAAAAGTAATAAAAACGATGATAATAAAACAACAACAGCCGAATACGTGAGGAGGAGGACGGATACGGAGCGAGGCCTCGCGAAGAGATAACAAGAAAAAAGATGTATGTGGAGCGCGAATGAAAAGCGCCTCGCGACTATTCGGTCGAGCAACTCGAGCGTTGCAACGAGCTGCGAGAAAAAAAAAACGTTCCTGTGCGCTTTGCACAAATGCTAAAAGGGCCAGTGAAGAAAAGAACCGGAGATATGAAAGAAAAAAAAAAGCTTGACACACGCTGCTGCTGCTTATTCTCTTTTCCTTTCCATCTCCAACACGCTCCGGCAAATATTCTCGGTTAGCAACAAACGCACCAACCATTTTCCAACTCTCTATCAAAAAATATCGCTTATTCTTGTTAAGCTCGAGGCCATTAAAGCCCACGCAGTTGGAACCTCTTTAAATCCATTTTTCTCAGCTCGCTCTCACCTTTCCCTTCATTTTCATCATTTCACTCAAATCTCCCATCAAATCTGCAAATCTACAATCTTTATCAATTTTGAAACAAACGATTATTGAAAACGACGATATTTGAAAAAACAAGAGATTCATTTTTTTCCGGAGGTTTTCCGCTTCACCTGCCACGCAATAATAACACGACGATATTTTTGCTAGTACTTTCGAAAAAGTTTCGAGAATAAATATATTCATGAGACTGCGCATCGACAATTTATAACGAGACTTTTGAAACGGTTGTGTTAAAATTGGACCGAGATTGTGGGTAGGCGGAGCGTCGAGCAACTCGTTATTTCATCCAAGCGACTAAGTGCGTTGGTATCTAGTATAGATTTCCAAGTTGACGTAAAAAAATATACCCGAAGCCTTGTGTCGATTGGGATGAGCGATAAATATTCATCTCACCGATATTTCAAAACGCTCTCGAGCGTGTCTTTTGAGCTCTTCTGACGTCCTGCGTAGCGACGAGCATTTGCACCAGGCGAGTCAGTAATATCGAAAAATAGAGAAAATGAAAATAAAAACATAATTTAAAAAAACTGAAGAAAAAGAGATTAGGAGGTCTCCGCCACGCAGAAGGAGGCTTCATATCACGACGTGCACTTATACGCGTCCTCGTGGAAGAAAACGATTCGGGATTGATAGTGCGTGTACTCGCAAAGGCAAAGTATATGCTCGTATATGCTGCGGCGAAGCGAAACGACTACTACGAGGAGGCAAAGAGAAAGAGAGAAGAAGGGAAAAGTATTGAGTGAGCTCGTCGCTTAACATACTCGAATTCGAGATAAAGCTCATAACGCGTTCGACAATTATAAAAAGAGGATAAAGAGGACATATAAAAAAGGGTAAACGTGAAAGGCTAAAGAGGCTTTCGATATAGCCTGGAAATAATCGCGGTTGGCAAAAATTCGTGAAATCTTTGTCAACGACATTTATTTCTGTGGTTTTATCTCCGGGCGCGAGACGTTCGTAAATTCGGTTGGTCATTAGTATGAAAATTCATAAAAATGGGTGAAAAATTTCGGGAGATTCCTCAGCAGACTAGAAAATCTGTGTCGACAAATTGATTTGCTCCGCGAAGGAGAGTGAGAGGCTTGATAAACGTTTGGAAACTTTTATTCCTCTTTATGGGGAAAAAAATGAAAAAAAAAAAAAAAAAAAAAAAAAAAAAATAAAGGTGAGAGGAACTCCCGGGCGGGCACGTGCTGGGAGTCTTATTCTTGGAATATCGCGTCTACGGACGATCGCGGAGCATAATCGCGCATGGCTTTCGTGGAAGACTCTCGTAAACACGGTGGCTCATGCTCACCCGGCCTATCGCTTTTTTCTCTCAACTCGAAATTCTTCAGATTCGATAGTGTCGCGGAGGAATATGGATTGATAGAGAAAGACTAATAAATGATAAATGCCACACAGCAGCAGGCGACATCAAGCTTAATGGCCATTTTAAAAGGCAGTCTCATATACTTTCATGTTAGTTTGCACAGTGAGACGTAACCGTTTCGAGATTTCCATATCGCAGCCTGGAATCGAGAGCGACACTTCGGAGCCAAAATGGGAGAAAATATTTTTCATTTCTAACACAACTGTTGGATTAATAATTTACGATTGGAATGACAAAAATTGACTTTTCCAAGAGACTTTCCAGAATATTTCCAACTGCAATTACTGAATTGTCTGATTTTTCGAATGAAAAAAAAAACGTTTAGTCGAACGTTTTTGAAGAAAATATGAAAGAAAATGTTCATTCCATCATAAGCGGAATATCGAAAATATAAATTGAACCAAGAGAGCATTGATTTTTAAGGTACCGGTACGAGTTTTAGTGGTAGACGGAAAAGTACGAGGATGTGAGATAGAAAGTGTCGCGAGGATATGGACTGGAGCTCCGAGACACATTACGCGAGACGCTTGTCGTTTGATATCTCATTAACGATCACTCCGCGCGCGGGATTCAAGGGAGAGAGGCTGCTGGTGTCGTATGGCGATAATTCGAGAGATCGAACATGAAGAAAAAGAGAAAATAAGGAATTCGTGTTATGGGTTGTGGGCATTGATAGGCCTAGTTGGAATAGCGAAACGTCGAATGAGGACGTAAGGTCCTTTATCCGGGCGAGTCTCTTATCGCAATTACGGCTCCGGGACTTGACGTTGAGAGAAATAAACGGGACATGGCTTGAGCAAAGTGTCCGCATGATGGGTTTGTATGAGGAAACTCGTTGCGAGTGTATTTCTCAGGAGGAACAGTCTGACGGAGACTGAACGTTGCTAAATGAATCATTAATGGTTAACTGCTCGTCAGAGACACGCAAAGTCGAGCGGAATTGGCTTATAAAGCGGAAATACACGCTGAAGAATCGAGCTCGAGCTCATATCCTTGGACAACCTTTCTAAGCCTACGCACTCGGTTTTGTTGGATGTCGACGAGATCGCGGACGAATTGCTCGACATTTCGTGTACACGGTTTTATGCCAAACTAAGAGCAGACACGAACAAGCCAACCTTTTGCAGCCCGATTGCAAAAACGATTAACTCGCGGTGCGACGACGCGACTTTACTGCCGCGCCGTACAACTGAAAACCTATATGGTTCATGTCCCTCGCGTTACTTCTTGACGACATCTTGGGCTTGGATCGTCCATTCGACATAATGACAATGATGGGATTTTCGAAGCATTTTTCTCTTCTCGTTCGTGACTCGGGGCGTTTTTCTCATTTTTTTTCTACTAAATTCATTTTTTCACGAAAACGATAATTGAATGCGAAAAAATAATCGTTCCAATTATTAGATCAATATTGTTTTTGACCTTATTTATTTCTTTAGAAAAACATCGACATCGATGTTTAGTCTCTTTACGCGTGTCTCTCGGAACAGAGGGACAACCAAACACGTGATAAAAAAAATGCCACTCTTCATGGTGGAGGCCACAAACGTGACACGATAAAGCCAGAAAAAAAATCAGAAAATGTATCATTTTTTTTCGAGTCTAAAATATTAAATATTTTATTAAAATTTAACTTTTTTTCAAATATATTTATTTAATTTATTCAAATTGAACGGAAATATTGTTTAAAAAATCGACAAAAAATTGATAAATTTATTTTCACTATAATATTTGTTTATCATGTGAGAGTATATGGTGAAGTTGGAATGGTGAATTTCTCATGGGGCTCACTGTCGTCCAGCATATCTCGGAGATATTTGAATTCCCGGAGTTTTATCTCGGGTGCGTGATGTGGAGGCTGTGTATGGGCTGAATATATGGCAAAAGGCGTATCCAGGCAGCAGAGCAGGAGGAGAGGATGAAGACAACATTTTATGATATAGACAGTAACGCGGGGCTCGTTAACTTGGAGACCAAAAGTTGTAATTGTCAAGCGTGAGACTTTAGTGACAATTAAGGAGAGAGAGAGAGAGAGAGAGAGAGAAAAGCGATGATTTAGGGGAGAGACTAGAACGAGGGCCTCATTTTCCTATATTCTCTGTTTTTTTTGTTTTGTTTCTCTTTAATCCTGAAACACGTTTGGCGTTGGGGTTTCGTTGATTGGGTGATTCGTAAGTGCGGGACTTCCGGTTGATTCTTTGGGCGCGATCAACGGATTTTATGATTTTATTTTAATTGCTCGTAGTCAGAGGGGATCAAGCTCCGAAATAATCGTAATTTTGTTTGGGTTTGTTTGTCCCCGGAAAAATTGGATTTATGCGAAGGACCTTCGAGATCCTGGTCCGAGGGCCCACGAGTGACGAAACACATGCACGTGGACCGAGGCTGCAAATGAGTAAGCATCACGAATCGAGCCACCGGTTGTACGTAATCGTAAAGTTTGATAATGAAATTTAATCGGAAAGCCAACCCTTTGACGATCCTCCAGGCTGTCCATTGTATACGAGCAACCACCCAGAGCCATATACATTTATTATTATTGTATTCTTGTTTATATAGACATATAGGGACTCGGAGGTTTTGTCGTTTAATGGACAATTACTTGAGGCTCGAGAAAGAGAGCAAACGAAGGAGGCTTTAAAACATATGCCAAGCTATGGGGACGAAACTCGAGACTGTCGCACCGAAAACGATCATGCGCCATTATCATCGTCGACACGTCATTAATTTAACTCGCGAACGTTCCGAATCTACATCTCCGCGAGCTTCTCTCCCTCCGATCCCGTGGCCGCCATGTCCATGCCATTTTAAGGTCGAACGAAACTCCTAAACCGAACCCCCCCCCCCCCCCCCCCCCCCCCCCCCCCCCCCCCCCCCCCCCCCCCCCCCCCCCCCCCCCCACCCCCCACCCCCCACCCCCCCCTTGGACGATCAAACAGACGCGAAACCCTTAAAGCTCTCTGCTTCCTCGCAATTCGTACTCTGCTCTGGATCAACTACCGCCGCGCTTCATGGCTTTTAGACTCTCTCCAGCCAAGATCCTCTTTTCTCTCTATACTCGCAGCCTGTCACCATTGTTAAACGCGCCAACGAATTGTAAACGTTATTGCTCGTGAGAACCTACTTTGCAATTAAATTCCCTTCGGCCCTTCGAATCGAGCTAACCAACACAACGCATTCAATCCGAGATCTTGGCAACAATAAAAAAAAACTCTTTTTTTTGGTCAATTGGGTTTTTGGCTGGCAAAGAAGGCTGTGCCACTATTTTTGTTGAATCCTGATTGAAAATTGTTCGCTCCTATTGAAAAGTCATAATTTTGCAATTTCCCGATCGCGTCGTTTGATCGCGCGGGCCACGGATAAAAGGTTTGAAAATGCATTCGGGTGGCCACGGAGTCTTCGGTAATAACGAGCGATCGCGGGGACACAATGAATAAACTCTCGAGTGTATTCCGCAGCTCCAGTAGCGATAGATTTGAAAAAGCTTGGCAAACAAAAAAAAAAGGGACATGTACCGAGTACATATTTGTGTGCGTGCGCGTATTTAAAGCGATTCGAGGACAATGGGCCAGAAAACAAGGCAAGTCTCTGGTACATCAAAGTGCCGGAAGTTATGGGGAGGACGAGAGGGATGAATTAGAAATGAGCCGAGTCTCGGTGCATCCGGCCCAGACTGATAATCATCTGAACGAAATACTTTGTAATCGTTAATTACAAACGTGCGCCCTCCGCTCATGTACCTTTTTGTGCAAAATACATAGATAAATAAATATACAACTCCATACACGTACGCGCTTTGTTTTTTTCTTCTTTTTTTTTTACCTCACAAACGATCGCGGAGCTTTGAGCTTTGAGAACAACGCAAAAATCTTTTTACCCCTCGGCATTTATTTTGCTCTCGATTCTCCTAATGATTCGTCGCTCTCGCTACGAGCAAACGAGCACGAAAAATTAAGCAGAGACGCCTGACGATCGTATTATTTATTTACCACGGACACGCGTCTTTTTTCTATTTTTTTCATTCTTTACCTCAAAAAGCAACTTTCATCCTGATCCTCGAAATTTTGTTTGTTTAATAAATTTAGGCATTTTGCCAAATTTGAGCCTGACACTCGAAAATTTCCAACTTTTGATTGTCAAGAAAAAAAACAGGAAAATTGTCCGCAGGATTATCGATGAATTTATTTCCCCTGAATCGAGCAACAGCTTGTGTTTTTGAGATGATGCTTGGCAGTTCGAAGAAGTGAATGATGGCGAGGGAGAGGGAAGAGGATACGAAGATAAATATGAATGGTTATTAGAGCTCTCGATTTGGGATTCATCGAAAATCGAGTGGAAGGAACGATTTTTCAAGCGAGTTCTGAGAGTAATATCCGCCGATAGGATGCGTCATATGAAAAACTTGAAAATTCATCAAGCGCACGTTGGAACGACGAAAATCTCAATTCTTGGCTGCTGGAGGGAGACAAGTTTCTGGCGAGGATGTGTGTGTGTGTGTGTGTATCGATAAAATGCTTATCAAGTTTGTGTGCGAAGGCTCAAATGAGGCGACGAGAGATTTCGGCGAAATTTCGGTTGAAAAGTTTTCTCTCGCTCTGATCACTGCGCCGTTTCTTGGGCGACAGCTCGCATCAAACATACGACTCGTCTGGATGAGAAAAGCAAAGAGCAGGGATGAGGAGCTGCTGGGTTAAATGAAGCGCGCGAGAAACGAATTGTCACTGTTCGAGGAAAAGGAAGCAGCGCGCGGAGAAAAATCCCTCGCGACGATGCAGGACAGTGAGTTAAATATTTTTTTTACCTCTTCCTTTTTGGCTCTGGTTCGCGCGGCGTGTGCGGCTACGAAACTTAACGAAGCAGCCGGTCATTTGGAGACGCTATCCAGCCTGACCCCAAATTTTTCTCCCTTGGAGAGATATTTTCGCCATTTTTTCATTCGCCACAAAAGAACGTCGACTCGACGTATACCCTTATCGGAAGTCCTTGATATGCACACATCAAATCTCAACGAACCATGCAAACGTCTTCGTTTTTTTCTCTTGCCATATTTTCACTCTCTGATAATAACGAGAACGACGCTCATTCCTTCGAGTCCTCACGAACCAACTGAGTCTTTTTTATTTTATTTATTTATTTTATTTTATTCATTTTTGAATCTTAATTGGGAGTAGATTGACACGAATCTTTCATCATAGTGAAGATTGCCTCGACGGAATGCAACGAAAAATTCATTTTTATTCATTATTTTGATAATTAATGCACTTTTTTAAAAAAATTTATTGAGAAATTTGTGTTTTTTTTTTTTTTTTCTTTCAATTCAGAAGAGAAAATGATGTTTTTTTTTTTTCGAATATTTTCTCGTATCATTTCATATTCGGATCAGCAAGAAACAAATTAAGGGCTGTGCGAAATTCGAATCTCCTAATGGATGAATAATAAAACATGTAAGAAATTGTGGTAGTCTTATTGGCTAAGAATAAGAATAGATTATCTGAAATATTAGGTATGAGCTAGGTTGGCCGAGCGGTCTAAGGCGCCAGATTTAAGCTCTGGTTCCCATATGGGAGCGTGGGTTCGAACCCCACACTTAGCAAAATTTTTTTTTTCTCTCGATTCGACCGACCAGAATAAAAATTGAATAATAAAAAATGAAAAAATATATTGCTTCCGAAAAAATGAAAAAATCTTGTCGAAAAAAAAAATTACTCTTTTATCAAATATCTAACAAATGTTTTCTCTGGGTGTGGGCAAAGCGAATACAGATGATGGGGCAGGGAGGAGGGGGATTAGTGTATTATCTCAATCTGGAAATGTTCTCGAATCGGGAATGCAAATATCTTGCTATTCAAGCTGAAGACAAATGACCGGAGCTTCCTCAACTTGGAATGTATCGTCGCGTGTGTGTGTCGGATCTCGAAAGTGGCAAATGGGGGGGGGGAGGCAAAGTAGAGGCAAATGCAGGAACGGAAGCGGTAATTTGCGAGACTAACGGGCTCACTGGTACAAATGACTCTCGATGAATAGTCATGGACCGATTAGCCAATGTCCGGAGCAACAATACACAAAAAGGAGAGAAAGATATATTCACCCGCGCACTATATCCATGTATATAGCGTTTAACTAATTTCACGACATCGATCGTTCCTTCATCCATGTCATCGGGAGGTCTCACGTACCAATTATCTCTCCCCCTCCCAGTAGGGGATCCAAAAGAAAAATCACAACTGCCCCATCCCTATGGTATTCCATACAAAAGAACATTTTTGTGTGATCGCGCAATCAAATCATTCCGTAAGAAAAATCCTCGACGATTTTTCCTCGATACACGCGAAATCGCAAAATTTTTTTCGTCAAAAAACAAACAAACAAACAAATCGATCGTCTCGATTTTTCGATCGAAAAATTGATTCGATGCAATTTTACAAAAACGAGCAGCTTTTCCCCGGAGACAAGTGAGAGCGAGGCGAAAAAAAAGAAAAAGGTTGGAATCCGATCGGTACTTAACGTCGAGAAACGACAGCAACAGGCTCTCGTATCTTTGTGCTTGGATGATGCGTTGCATAATAGGCAGTTTATACTTTGATGAATCGTCATGTACAAATTCACACATGCTCGAGGTATATAAATAAAAATTCGATAAGGAGATCCCTTGATACGGCTGTCACAACAATTTTGTTTGAGAGAAAGAAAAAAAAAAGCGGAAAAAGTAGAAAAAAATTCGGCAATCGAAAGACTCGTAGACACTTGTAATTTCGTTGGCTCCCATCTGTTGTAATTCTCACGTTACCGCATCGCCTATCACGACTTTTCTCTCTCCT
>JAPYYS010000994.1:0-69151 GCA_030522525.1 Campopleginae sp. 14b
GGAAGTGGCTGAATTATTATTTTTGTCCATTCATTCGTTTACATATTCGTGCACGCGACTATGGAATGAACAGAAACTTGTGGCTATATCAGTAAGAGTTTTTCCCGCTAAGTTCATCAACGTGCTATGCTGTTTCTATGAATTCTCAGCGCAGGAGCAGCGAAGCCGAGGTCACACGTGACCCCCTGCGTACAAACCCTTCCATTGGTCGAGGAAAAATCGATTTTTGCAAAGATCGATTATACGATCGGAATTTTGTACGATCCGAAACCTAATCCTTAGGCCGGGGTCAACCACGACCCCAGACTCTACGTCGTCATAAAATGCGACGACTCGTGCACCATTTTGTTCGGTATTCGACCATGAAGAGACTGGGGTATAATAATATCGCATTGGACGGAAATTTCACCACAAAAACTCGAAAGAACGTAAAGAATGTCGAAAAAATGCAAAACACAATATTATGCGTGGCGAAAATCCACGATTTATATTTGTTAAGAAGAAAAATGCAGCTATTATTTTTTGGGTCTTTTGGACTCCATACCGTACTTGGTAGAATAATTTCATATCGTTGAATGCGAAATCGACCCATTGAAACCATTTCCTCGTCAAACTCAATGATATTTCCGGATTGCTCGATAAATTGTCCCCATCGCGAAGAAACGAGGATTATTTTTTGGATTTCGTGTTTATTTGTTTTAATCTAATCAACGCGCCAGCGTTACGGAATCTATTTTCCGGGAAAATTATAAAATATTGCGGGAAAACCCCGAGGAAGTAAAGTTTTTTACGAACAAACGTAGAGTACAGGCAAAGACATCGCAAAAGTTACGACATCTAATCTTTCGTTCGGGAACGTGGAAAAGGTTAAAATAACAAAAAAAAAACCGTAAATACGAGCATGAATATCATCGAAAGAAAGCGAGAATGTCAGGGCCGAAGCAACTGAGTACTTAGGGAGAAAATCGCTGCAAAATCGACAGTACGAAACGAAATTGTAGAGGAAAAAAAACAGAAGAATAGGGGAGAAAGACTCGGAATAAACAAGAAAGGAAATCGTGAACGAAGTCGGGTTTTCGGTTAGGAAAATGAGTTTTGAGGGGCGGCGTTCGGGAACTAATGGAGGTTTTACAAGCCAGAAAATTGGATGGGGTTAACAAATGGGAAAAAGGGTTGAATTAAGTTGCAGAAATAGTGACAGGTGTCCGCGCGAAATCGAGGTGGGAGGTAAGTGACCCGACGCGCGCCACCGCGCCTGTATTTCTCTCTTTCAGCACTCCTAATGGGGGTTATGTTGAATTAGGATAAGAGAACGAAAGAAAGTGAAATAAAAGACGATGAAAATATGAAATGTACGATCGAGAATATGGGGAATGAGGCAGGAGGATCATCCGAAAAAAGCAGGAGGGTTTTGCATGGAGAAAGAGTGAAAATAATAAGAAGATTGAAAAGAGACTCACTTTCGAAAGCTTGCAGGAAGAGCTCATGATCCGCTTGTATCTGATCCATTCGAGGAGCTTTTTGCCCGTCCGCCTCTTTTTCCCTTTTCTTTGGCGGCATTTTCGTCTCCCCTGTATTTTCCCGTCCTTTTTTCAACCTTTCCTCTCGTATTTTTCGTTTTTAAACAAAAACACTCGGTCGAGGAAAACACACACCCACACACGCACACATACATGCACCCACGACGTATAATGGATCCCGCAACTTTCTAACACGTGAAAAATACTCCAGTCGAGAACGAAAACACACGCACACAGCCGCTCTCTCGCGCGGAAAACTGGGCCCCGATCCGGCGCTGTCGCGTCGCGATACTGACGAATCGCGCGCTCGCTCCCTTCCGGCGCTTTTTCGCACTAAACACTGTCCATCCCCCTGTCCGGCGCAAACTCAATCCCTTCAGATGCGCGGGAAATTTAATCTCGTACAGATTTTTCACGCAACCTCTTGCTATTTTTCTTTGTTCTTTTCTCGTTCTAACTTCCCGAAAATTTAATAAAAAATCGAAAGATGAAGCAAAGATGATTTTTTGATAGAAAAAAAACCAAAATGTTTGACTTTCTTGCTTTTAAACTCCACATTTCTTGGAGATTCGTCAGAGTTTGACTCTAATAGCTTTACAGATTCGTTTATTTTCTTTCTACTATGTATTTAAAAGTTCGAGATTCCAGGTTGAAATGAAAAATTCAGGTTCATTTTACGTCTCGAAATCGTGAAGATATTTCATGGGATTTTGGTGTTCTTCACAAAATATAAAATAATATTTGTATTGCCGAAGCTTCGGAGAATTCTCCTACCGATATTGACAAGGATGAATAACGGTATCGAATAACTTTCAAAGATATTTTGAAAAATCATTATTTCTGTGCCGAATTTCTTATTGGTCGAAGATCGGAGTGTGAGCGAATGAACTTATTCGAAAGATCGCCATCCAATCAAAAAAATAGGAGCTCGTCAACACGAAAAACGTCACAGCGCCACCTGAAGTTCGAGTTTCGGTCACGGAGGTAGTTTTTATTGGCCGTACTCGGGAACAGTCGTCTTTCCCGAAGTTGCTCGTTTTTTCCCAATCTTCTTCATCATGGAGTATTTGGGTACGTGTGAAAAAAAAATAATTAGAAATTTATTGAAATCTACAACTTTAATCCCCCCGTCATTCAGCCTTCTGTCAGTTTTCAAACAAGAAGCGTTGTTTCTTTTTTAAAAATACACTCGATCAGAAAAGAGCACAAATATCTGTCTCCAAAAGTATGCAAGTCAGCCCATAACATCGATGTCTTTTTTCTCCAACTCAAAATTCCATTTATTTTTGTTACCTCCGTTTTTAATTTTGTTCCTTAAATTCCACAAAACCCAAGATATCCATGATTTTCACTCGCGAAATGCACGAACTTGTGTTTCTCCGTCATCCATTTTTTTGGGGTTAGGTTTTTACTTTATTTTGTATCTTTTTTTCACGTCACCTGTACATTACAGAAACACGAAAAATCGTCGAATATGTCAGGGAAGTTCGAAAATCTCACAAATCATTACGAAATATGAAAAATCCACAATTGTCGGAAATAAAAACATAGCGAATCGTAATAATCGTGGAAATGTTTGTTTTCAAAATAATTCTTGTCTCTCGATCGTGATAAACATCGGTCTGATGAAATAAAAAGGTGCGAACGTGTAAATATGGCAATTTTCGACTCGTAAATAAGTAAAAAAAACGCACCAAGCACAAAAATATTGCCTTTCAATAAATAATGTTTTACACAATCCATTCGAAGTTTTTCTTGTTCCATTTTGTTAAAAAATGGGAACTGAGAAATTTGGCATAAAATCACGCTGATCATTATTTTTTCTTTAGGCATAGTGGAGGGCAAGAGCAACGAAAGCAATTGCCACAATTCTTCGCCCCACAGTAACGAAGCGATAGAAGAAAAAAAAAGTGAAGAGAAAGATGGAAAAGTGACGGAGGAAAGTAGCGAAGAGAACAAATTGGACGGTAGCGCGTCGCAAGAAAAACCAAGAGAGAGTATAGACTTCAAAGTAATTTACAACAAACGAAAAATCGACGTCAGCTTCGACCTCGACGGGACAATCGCCGATCTCAAGACCTATTTACAGAATATCATTACAGTGCCAAAAGCTATGCAAAAAGTGATGATCAAAGTTTTAGCCAAAGACGAACAGACTCTGAGGAGTTTAGGAGTTACGAACGGTAAGTGCGTCGCTCGAACGAGCTTTCCAATAGACTCAAGATTTTCAAAGTTTTCATTGAAAATATGCATTACAGAAATCGTAAAATAATACTCGAGAAAAGTAGATGTTTCAAAGAAACGAAAATCCGAAAAACTTGAAATGAGAAAGAAAAAAAAAATTTTTATTTGAATGAAAAAATTGTTTTAAAGCGCTAGATTTTTTTTTAACCAGTGGAATTTTTTTCTCAGGTACCAAAGTGATGATCGTTGGATCCAAATTGGACGATGTGTTGGCAGTTTCGATTCCAACAAAGCACGAGCTTCAGGACGAAGCAGCAGCTGCTTCCAGCAAGGAACCTCTTTCCCAACAGAAAATCCATCGCAAAGTTTTGGACAAAGGGATCCCTGAGGACGCTATGCCTGGGATATTAGAATCCAACGTACGATCTCGACATTTGATTTTTGTCACTGATCCAAAAAACAAAATAATAATTATTTTTTATTCATTTTAAAATCATACCGAACTACAGAACAAACCAAATTGCCAAAAATTTTATTCGAAATCTTATGAAAAAACGAAAAAAACTCGATTTCGTTCGGAACCAGCGGATTTTGACGATTTTTTTCTACTCGCAGGAACCACTGCCGAATTTCCCACTATCAGGAATGCTCAACAAGTTGGGTGGCAAAGTAAGACTCACTTTCAAACTCGAACAGGATCAATTATGGATCGGGACAAAGGAACGAACAGACAAAATCCCCATGAACTCGATAAGAGCCGTTCATACAGAACCGATTCACGATCATCCCGAATATCACATGATGGTAAGGAGAATTGCATTCGAGACATAAATTACCAAAATTTGGATTTCTAAAGTTCAACGGAATTAATGAGAAAAAGTTGAGATCGAGCCCGTCGAGTTTGAAGCGAAGAATCGAATGAATTTGCGGCTGATTCGCGTATGGATAATTTTTGAGAATAATTTTACATATCGATGAAATTTATTAATTTTTTTTTTCAGGCACTCCAATTAGGGCCAACGGATGCCTCGAGATATTGGATATATTGGGTCCCCGCACAATACACAAAGGCCATAAAGGAAGCCATACTCGGGACGTGGGCTTATTTCTGATAAAAAAAAAAAAAATACGGAAATAACGAAAATAATTAACAGCTTCAGAAAAAAAAACAGAGAAAAAGGAAATCCGAGCCTCGCGAGCGACGCTCGGATCTCGCGTCAACATCGAAGGGAACCACACTGTGCTAGTCACGCTTTTTTTCATAAAATTAAGTCATAACTTATTTTTTCGGTAAGTTAAGTGAAATATTATTAACACGAATAATTGTTGAAACGTAAAACACGTTGCTCAATCACCGAAAATTTTCGCTTTTGGCACGACCATTTTTTTTCCGTCAAATTTATTATGTGGTGAACAAAAAAAAGGAGGGGCGGGAAGGAGCAAAAAATTTTTTCCAAATACGGAGAATCGGTGTTCAGAGAGAAGAGATTTTTGCTACGGAAAAAATTGTTGTCTCATCGGAAATGCACATTTTTATAAAATTTATAAATCGTTCATTACTCTTCTGCGGTTTTTCGCAAACTTCATTTCTCTTGAGCCCTAAGGAGATGCTTTTGTTAGATCATTTTGAAAGACGATAAAATGTTGATTTTCGATGATTTTCCAAACGATTTATTCGAAAGAGTCTAATTTTATGCCGCAAACGTCGAAGGAAATACATTTTGTATCGTATGCACTGGAAACACATGCAAAAATGTCGAGATCAACAAAAAGAGTTTATTAATTTAAAGAAATCGTTTAATTTTTGAAAAATATTTTCAAAATGAGCTCCGATGTTGTTTGCACACGGAATCGACGGTTTTGAAAATAGGAGTGTCTGAGATTTTCGATATATTCATTTTTCATGAATAAAGAATTTTTTCATATTGATTCTTACTAAATAAATCATTGGATTCAATTATTTTATATTGCTTTGACAAATCTGACATTTCACCAGTTTTAATCACCTTGGACGATTTTTTGCACTCCATTAACAAGCTCTCATCAATCATTCCCATCCCAAAATGATTTTTCGTCGACCTCCAACGCTTCTTCTGCAAAATTGACGATTTTTTAGTTCGTGCGTCCAGAAAAACGTTTTTTTTTCTGTTTCTATATATTATTATTATATTTTCTATTTTTGCTTATACATCGAATCACCAACATTATTTGACATTTTGGAAGCTGTTCGGTACACTCAATAAAATAGAATGGAGGCATTTCTTACTTTGATCTTGAAGTCAACGTTTTGTTTATTGTCGTTTCGGGGAATGGCGCGATGCTCCCATTGGGTGTTGCGAAGCACAATTGACTTCACCGCCAGAAGCGAAAACGCGCTCGAAAACGATTCTAACCTTCTCTCGGCCACGAAAGTTTCTTCGGATCGGACAACGAAGGTCAGGGCTGCGCTATTATTTCCGTCTTGCGACAACGAAGAGAATGATGTATGATAATTTTGTATTTGGTGAATATTTATTCATGAAAATTCTTCTAAACGAGAAAAGGTTTGGAACGTGTTTATTTTTTTTCATTCAATACTTGGAAACGAAATTTTTCTTCGTCGTCAATCTTTGTTTTTAAGATTTTTTTATCCCTCTTCCTGCCTTTCGTTGCCGTCAAGTCGTACCGAAGGAAATCAAAATCGAAGCTTCATGATCTCTCCGTTGATGTTTGTCTCCTTGACAGTATCGGTGAAACGATTTCCCAAATTTTTGACCTTGGAGTCCCAATTCAGTCATAAATTTTCGTAAATTTATTCCTTCTTTCCGCCCAAAACACATTCAGCGTTTTAGTAAAAATGCAAAGTTCGAAATATTTTTTGTTTTTCCTCACATTTTCATTGAATAAAAGTTCGATAATTGATTCAATGATTACGAAGTGTTGAATATCAGTTTTTACTGATGTTTTTGGTTTGCATCGTTTGGAAAGAATTCTACGTCGATGTGTTTGTCTGCGAGACGAAAACACGAAAGCACGTTTTTGTGGGTCTTTTCTTTGGGCCACGATGTTGAAGCGGTGTAATGAGATCTATTTGTCGTTTCTGAGAAAAACGCCCAGGCATCTGTTTGTCACGTGGAATGACAGGAAACTGCTCGTTGCACGCTGAGAAATTTGAAGGAGGGAGAAGTGGGAATATGTAAGAAGACAGTGTATTACGTCGCATTGGGAGAGAAAAAACGAAATAGAGATCCAGTTCGTCGTTGAGGTTAGAACTCGAGATTTCAACAATACGAGAAAATCACAGCACTTGTAATAGTTTTAAAAAACAACAGATTTCGGCAAATGGAAATAATGATGAAAAGAATCGAATTTATCATTATTATTCGCTGTATACGTGGCTCCAGATCTGTTGCGCGTGAGTGGCGGAAAGTGTAAACATCTCGTTGTATCGACCCCAATCGCGACTGACTTTCTACGTGTGGAAACTTGGTGTTTTTTCAAACTGCGTACTGCGAATCGTGCTCGGACGTTTTTTCTGTCAAACTGATCGTGCCTTTGGACATTTTGTCTTTAATTTCGAAAACATGGAATTCTACGAAACTATCGTGCAACGGAGTGATTGTTATGAATATCGATCGTACCATCGATGACTTCGCGTTTTGAGGAGTTCATCATTGTTATTATTAATTTTTCGGTCGGTTTTTTTATGGATCAGACGCTGTTACTCAATTTTTTTCGATTTTTAATGAAAATAAAAAAACACCCATGTAGATTTTGCGGAATTTTTACTTCTGGGGCATCTTGCGAACATTTTCCATTTTGCTTCCGAACGTGCACTCTAACAGGTATTGCGTGATTTCAAACGAACGATCCTCGATAATCGGAAGGCAGAAAAAAATGTCAATATGAGGTTTAAAATAATTGGACCAATAGAGTGTTCGTTTTGGGAAAGATTCGAGGAGAAAAATGAATCATTTGGATAACATGAGGGGGTGTGGAAAAAGTGGTTTTCTGGAATGATCTGTAAAACAAAACCGCCATCATGAAAAAGAAAGAAGAGAATCTGAAAATAATTCGAGACGCGTTTCTCGAGTTGAATGTCAATTTTTTGGCAGCCGGTAATTCTCTCGAGACATTGAAACTGATCGTGAGGACAGGAGAAACTGAGGAGAGGAGAAAAAAAGTTGCACGAGTTTGGTCGAAAAAAATAATAGTTGTCGTTCTATTGTCAATATTTTTGGGATCGCTAGTGGAAATGGGAATTCTGGAGAGAATGAAAAAATACTTTTCGGCAAGAAGATGTTTGGTGGAAAACAATTACGTCGTGTGGGAACTAACGAGGCCTGTGTCGAATTGCAATTTCTGTCGTGACGTTGGCGCGCCGCTGGTTCTGCCGAACATGACCCGAGCTCAGTTTCAAGGTCACGCATATTCATCCCGTCCGATCGTCGTGAAAAACGCAGCAGCCCATTGGCCAGCCTCGAAAATCTTTAACATTCCCTTTTTTCGTAGTATCTACGAAAATTTCCCGGACGCCTATCGATCGATCGACGAGGAATGTCAATTTTTACAATTTAAATCAAACTTCCAATATCTACGCGATGTTTTAGAAATGAGCGATAAACGCGCAACAAAACATTCCGGCGAAGAATCCTGGTACGTTGGCTGGAAAAACTGCCATCCTGAAGTTCTCAACATTTTAAATCAATTCTACGAGCCTCCGCATTTTTTACCTCACGATGCCGAAATTCCAGCCACCAATTACATTTTTCTCGGCTACGACGAGGGCGCTGTTATGCACGTACGATATATTTATTCTTTTTTATTTTGCTTCCTCTCAGACTCGAGTACTCACGGCCAATTAACTGAAAAATGCTCCAAATTTATTCAATCCATCATTATCATTATTATTATCACTAATAAATCGAAAAAAAAACATTGTTAGGGGGTGAATGTTTTTTTTGCTGATTTTCCTTCCATTTTTTGAGCCAATTCCTTGATAAAGTATTTTTCCATAGAAATTCAAGGAACTGATAAAAAATCCTTGACATTAAGCTGTAAAAGTCTCTTTTTACGAACGTCATGATGCAAATGTTGAAAAAATGTTTGAACACAGTTGGATTATATACCTCGTCTCATGTGGCAAGGTCAAATAATTGGAAGCAAAACATGGACCGTGGCGCCAACGCCGGAGTGTGAAAACGTCTGCCAATCGTTCAGCTTCTCCGTTGACACAGGAGATGTCGTGCTGTTGGACACGAGAATTTGGTATCATGGGACTCGCGTTCACGACGGTCTGTTTAGCCTGACAATTACCTCCGAATACGGCTGAAGTTTCAACATTGCCAATTCGATCATTCCATTTTTCTGATCCAGCTCAATATTCGTTTTTTGTAAATTAAAACTGGAAAATATCGTTAACGCGATGGTGATTATTTTTCACCGTGCCGAAACATTTTTCTCTACTGATTTTTAGGATTTATCCACCAATCAGAATGCAGTTAATTAGGTTATTTAATTCATTGAAATATCGCGAATGAGCGATCGGACGTACATCGTGTGAGTGTGTTAAAATGTCTCTAGCCGAGTGTTGCCAAAATATTTTTAAAAATGTGCCAAAGAGTTGAAGATTTCAATGATTCCATAAAATATTTTTAATTGCCCGAAACTGTTATTTTATTATTAGATTTTTTTTACTAATCATTTCGATATTTTCAAACTGGCGAATAAACAATTTTGCCAATCGGTTGAAAATACCAGCGATCGAAGTAGAGCCAGAAAGCGCATTTGTGAAAATGTATATATATTTTTTCATCTATTCGTCAGATCCTCGTGCCAAGAAAAATTCCAAATTTTAAGATTTAACCAACAAATAGATTAATTGAGGTTTCGAGGCGCATTGTCGAGAATCGTGGTTTTGTCAGTAGCTTTTCCATCCGTCGTCTGTTTCGATCCCACTAAAGAAACGTGAACCATTTCACAATGAAATTGACTAAAAAAAAATACTTTTCTCTAAGACAATGCGACCTCAAGCCGAATGAGACTGAACGTAAACGTGGTGCTCCGTTATTTATAAATAAACAATAAAATATAGTAAAATTTTCATTAATTCTGCAGAGTATTTTGTTTTTTAAGCTGAAAATTTAATAGTTAATTGGGAAAATGTTATAAATGCGAGATTGTACAGGTTTTGTACGAAATAAATTTGTAAAAATTAAAAAATACCTTGAAATCGTTTGCTGCATAGATTTTTATTCGCGTATTATTTTATTCTGTAGCCAAATAATATTACACTTGTACGTCGTTGAAAAAACTACATACCCATCATGTGTACACAGATATTTTTGTAACGAGATTTACAAGTACAAGAATAAATGAAAAATCGAGTAAATAAATAAACGGAATCGAATCGATTAATTTATCTATGAAAAAGATTGGAATAAAATTGACAAAAAAAGTGAAAAAATGTGGAGATGTTCCGCACATTTTTTCGACCATGTACTCTGATTTATTTCTTCCCTTTTATTTCTGCGTATTTGAGTGGCTTATTTGTAAAGATCGCAGCGATACGCAGTAGTCAACAGGACAATTGTTCGCAATAAAAATTCAGATGTACATAAATCGGAATAATGTACGAGAAATTAAATCGACGAATATTTGCCTAACGATATTAAAAAGTTTCGAAGTTGTTGCTGTTTTTTCTATCACTCCTTCAATCCTTTTCTCGTGCACGAAAAATATTGAAGATGCACATATTTTTATATCTTTTTAATAATTCGAATGCACATTTCGTAGAGTAAATTCAACAATTAACGATCGGAATGCACCTTACTACATATCGAATGCAAAATACTACAAACAACATACAATTAATTGAAATGCCGTTGCGTGAGCACTTTAGAATACTTTTTATCTTTTCGTTTGTTTGTTTAAGTTAGTTTTCTCCTCGTTCTAGACAAATTCGCGTCTCATTTCAGCCTCACTGGTCCTTTTTCGCCGTTGCTTGCTGGAAACTCGGTGGGCTCTCCTGAAATCGTAGTTGAGAAAAAAAAACAAATAACCAAAATTGTGCAAATTGATAAAAAAATTGTCGATTTTTTTTTGGCAATCGCAACTTTTCAACTGGCTCGATCGCTTCATACGCATTCGTCAATCTCTGCGAATAATTAAGCTTCAATCAACTTCCTTCCATTCAATCAATTTTTTACTCGAATAAGAATTTTCCTCGCGGAATCATTTCATGGAATAATCTACATCCGACCATACACACTTTCTAGAAAATAATAAACTCGTCTCTGTCTCACGAAACAGATTTACGGACGCGGTCCCCACTTAAGAATCGATTACTATGAGAAATTTTTATTATTCCTTCAGTATCTTGATCGATTCCCATTAATTATTGCAATTTTGATTAAGAGCTCCTTAATAATTAAGGGACAATTTTTATAAATATTCATAATATTCATAAAATATTGTAAATATTAAGGGGCAATTTTTTTTCACGGTTTTTCGGAGAAAATCGTTGATATTTTTTTTTCGTGCGATGAACAAAGTCAATCGAGCTCATTGTATTCGACGATTCGAAAAAAAACTCACGTAATATGCAGGTGGTGGTACGTAGGCGCATTGTGGTCTATTAGGATCGTAGTACGCACTTTGCGCAGCTTCGGCAGCCTTGGCATCTATTCGCAAAAGAGTAAAATCAAGAATTATGAAGTTATTTATTTCAATATTTTCGGCACTGAAAAACAAAACAAAACAAAAAAACGTTTCGATTGCCGGTCGATTTTACGTACAGGGATAAATCCTCGTTGCGTTGAAATTGTTGCAGTCGGACATGTCGAACGATAAATAAACAACGGAGTCGATTTTCAAGTGACAAAGTGAAAAAATATCGAGTCTTTTGTTCTCGGGAATGAAATTTGATCAGAAAACAAATCGGGTCAGCGATCCAAGTACGATTAACTTTCACTGCTTATTGCTTCCTGGTACACACGGTTTGGCAAAAACTGCTCACGGACCGCTTTTCGCGATGGGATTTTGCCATTTTTGTCCATTTAAGCTCCGAAGTATTTCACAGGTTTAGCGTTTTGTTTTACGCGTCAACATTTTTATGACTTTTTTTGTTCATTCGTTTTGCCGCGAAAACCGATGAGTCTACTAACATGGACGGTCAATTTTCGGCTGTATTGCCCGGACTTTCGTGCTGGACTATTCGGCAGGACTGAAAGATTAAATAATGAGTGGGCTCAGTGAAAGCAAATCTTACCACCTTCAGGCCCAAAGATTTTATTACGCAACGATTCTATTGCGCAATGTTAAAGAAAAAAAAACACACACACGCAGAAGCAAGATTTTGTAATTTCATAGCCGAAAAATTAAGTTCAGCTAAAAAACGCGATCCCGTACTCTATTATTGGCAAACCTTGGAGAATAAAAAAACAAATTCATTGTTTATTGGGTCTATGCGAACGATTCGTAAGACAATAATTCTCTCCCCTCCATTTTGATTCGGAAAAACATCGTCTAAAGAAAAAATTGGACTTTGTTTATTGTTAATCGAGATCGTAGTCGATTTTTTGAAAGAATCGAGCGATTTCTAAAGAAAACGGAAGGGAAACAGAATTTCGTCGATCAAGAAAAAATTTGTCATCGTCTAAAATGACAAAAAGGCGTTTGAAACTTTTTCAGGTCACCGTATCCAAAATAATGCTTTTTGGGATCCATAAAAATTCGGAACTCTTTGTCCTCGACTTGAAAACATATAACTCCTGAGAGCGGAATCGACTGGATAGTCTTTTGCTAAATCAGGAGCTGGTAGCCCGTCGCATAGATGTGCGTCTGATCTGACGAGCATCGTCGAACCACAATCCGTGGCGTGTACAGTCCCAGCCAAAAGTTTCGTGTCCGATAGGCGGGAAAAATAGAAATTTCCAAACGAAAATGATGAATATTCATATTTGCAAATACCAGAATGTTAAACTAATGAATTCCGAAGAGAAATGCACGAAAAAAATGGCGAGCTTTGCGAAAAAGCGACAGAAAAAAAATAGGAATAACTAAATCTTCGAAATTCTAGCAAAAAAAAAACAGAAGGTCCATAATTTTTGAAGGACATTCCGATATTTCGAAACTAGCGAGCCCTCTCTAGCGACTTTATTTGGCAGGTTATTTCTTTCAAATGAAAAACAGCAACGAATTATTTAATAGTAATATTTAATAATGCATTGTCGAATATATCATCGATTCGTATAAAGCGTTTCGTTGTTTATAACAGAAGGAATGTATCCTTTCATAACAATCTAAATATTTTCTCTATTTTCTAAAATCATTTATAACTCATTGAAAAACAAAGTGCAGTGTAAAGTTGCGGAGGAAATCATTTAGTTCCATTCAATTGTTTTCGACAAGAGACGAGCCTGTAGTTGAAAAATTCAAATTGGCTCGGAGCAGGAGCCGAGAAAGTATGTTTTTCACTGGGAAGAAGATTGTCAGACAGGAAAGTGACGTTTGGGACATTTTTTTAACGAGAAACGTGATCACAGTGGAAAAAAAAAAATCGCCGAGAAAAATTCCAAGTTTGAATCTAATTTTTTGCCAAATTGTGCATTCGCTCGGGCGAGGGACTAGTATTTTGAATAAATCACATAAAGCCGCACAGCGAACAGAGAAATAATGAAATGAAAAGAGAAAAAAAATTTTGCAGAATTTTCTGAACTTTTTTTTGGGATCTGAGCAAGTTTTTCTTGATTTTTATTGAATTTACGTTTTTCTGCTCGTCCGAAAATGATTGCTCGGATGAAATCGACTGAAAAAAACTATCGGAGGTCAATACTAGAAAGATTTGGAATGGAACAATAGTTGCACGTATTTAGTACGGAGGCGGATACGGATTGTACATTCCTTGCTGAGGATAAGGTCCGGCGTGGGTGTACGGGCCGGCTTGCGGATAAGTCGAGTACGCCGGTGGATTGGGTGTATAATTGTTGTAATTCGGTTGGCCATAACCGGGATACGCACCTGCTTGGGACATTGTTTGGCCATTGTAGTTTGGATTGGCCCATCCAGGAACGCCGTTTTGTTGAGGCGGAGCCGGAGCACCCCAGGCCGGTTGCTGGACACCAGCGCCACCCCATGCACCCGCTTGTTGTTGCGGATTCCCTCCGCTTGCGTATCCTTGATATGGGGCATTTATTCCCGGATATGGCGGTGGCATGTCCGTCATGTAGACACTGTTTGCTATTTTCATAAATAATCCTCATTATTATTCATAAAAATTCATGAAAACCTTGATAGAAAACAGAAAAGAAAACTTTAGAAATTTTCTTTTCTGTTTCATCCCTTAATCGCCTTTTTCCCGAATCTCCTTTGCCGCGCTCGTGTCAAAGTTCGTTTCTTAATAACGAAAGAAATGGCCAACGACAAAGAAAAATATTTGTTCCGAGATTATTGAAAGATAAAAAGTCTCTGAGGCAACAAAAAATGAGGGAAGGGATTTTGGTACCTGGAGGAGCCTCCGGGAACACATTAGTTGGCGGAATCCATCCGTAATAGCCTGTAGGAGCAGCTTGATACGCGGGTGGTGGTGCTGCATACCAATCCGTCGTGGGTGGTTGGTACGGCGGTGGAGCATCGAATCCAGGACCGTTTCGTTGGGCTAAAAATCGTTTAATAATTAAATAAGAAATAATCGATGATTTTTTTTTCAGCTCAAAGCTGCACGATTAAATGCCAAATTTTCAGAATTTTTTAACACAAAGCTCGATCTCTTGTCCAAGGAGAATCCAGCGTTACAACTGATCCAAATTCTGGCCTCGAATTCCTTACATTACACAGAGAAAAAAAATTATCATCTCAGTAATCCTTAATCCGTGAACCAGGGTCGTTTCCGTCCGGCCTTCTTGGAGCATTGCTCGATATTTCATGAAAAAAAATTAATCAATAATTATAATAATAATAATAATAATTAAAAAAAAAAAAAAAAAACCTATTCTCCGGGACCCGGTTCAGGGGAATAAATATTATTTGTTCATATGAGAATGAATTTATAATTATACGAATATGATTTTACCCATGGAAGCAGCTCGCAACATGGCTTGCCCGAATTCAATAGCGCCGCCGCTCTTGAAATGCAGTTTGAATTTACATTCGCCCATCCAATTACCGCTGGGTTGTGCCCTACATTTGCCTTTGATGTAATTAGCCCCGAACATCGGTTGGTCAAGCTCCACCTCGCTCAGCGTAATGAATGGGAAACTGAACGATTGCATTTTTTCCTTGTGATCTTTCGCATTGAATATCATTCTGTGAGTCGTCAAGTAAAGACGTCCACGTTTGGTTCCAATGAATTCCGGCTGCTCTTGACCGTGAAATTCCATTGTAACATTGTCGCAAAACAAGAGAATCCTGAAAGGATTGAAAATAATTAAAGTTTTTATTTTTTCATGAATTCTCATTAATTTTAATTAAAGATAAATCAAAAATTAATTATTAAAGAAAAAAAATATATTCATTATCGATAATTACGATATTTTGGTATTTTTTTTACATCATTAATATTTGTAAATAATTAATTTCTGTCTAATTACATAATTAGCAATGTTTATCATTTTTCAATAACGATTTTTTGAAATTTGAACAACAATGTTTTTTTGGTTTTAAGTTGAGATAGTAAATTATAATCCTTCGTTTTACGCGTGGGAAGAATTGCAAATTCGAGAATGGACTCTGACTGGGATTCATTGACCGTGTGACAGGAGATTGTGGCTGGAAAAATTGATGCACTATTTGTCTTGTGTCCACTAATGAGTCTGTATGGCTTGTCAACCAAAAAAAGTGGCAAATATCGAACTTACCCAATATTTTTATATACATTGTAAAATTTTACAGAAATCAATTTTAGAGGTTGGGGTCGAAGTTCTTGTCAAAGATGACGATGGGGTTAGGAACTGGGTCATTCTTCCATAATTGTTTTTTAATGTTTCGAGACGAAACGTCATTCTCAAAGGTCAACATCGATGTGTAGAAGTAATTGATAATTTTTGTAATAGTTTGAAACGATTTATTGAACGGTTTTCGAGTTGACTGTACTTGAGGAAAGTTCTGACTCGTGACAGTCGATTGCATCAATTGATGCAATTTGAGGCTTGACAATAGGTTTGGCATTGGAGCATAAAGTATTGTCAACGTAAATTTGAGGGTTAAAAACGACAGAAATGAGATGACGGATCGCGGGCGTAGCCGGGAACGGAATGTTTACGAACGTAAATGGGAGAATAGAGGTGGAAAAATGGCAACAACATTGAGGCGCAATTTGGCGAAACAGACAAGGTCGAAGAGGTTGGAGGGATATATTGTTTGCTCGGACTTTACGGGATCGAGTAAATGCGATGGAACGTCGAGAAGTTTCGATGGAATGTTTACTACGACGTCTGCAAGATTTCCACGGATATATAGAAAAATATAAAAACATTATCTTACTGTTCGCCGGCGTGTATGAGAACGCCGCCATTAGCGTGCGCCGTATTCAGCGACATTTTTTAACCTTCGGCGGAACTTATTCCGTACAATTTTTTTGACACAACTGACACAATTGAGCGAAACTTTGTAAAAAAAACGATCGCACTCTGTTCTTTTCCGTAATCGTCACTGGAGATCAGCTGATTCACGAGTGATAAGAGTCTACACGGGAACCTTGCGCTTGCGCACTAAAATTATTAGTTTATCGGTGAATTACGAGGTACACAGTTATTCACGCAAGATGGTGCCACCTCACGATCGCCCGTTCCACGTTCCGTCCTCGGCATCTGCTACTGCTACTCGCGATTTTCTTCAACAGAATGGAACACAGTGGGATTACCGACAAGCAGGTATAAACTCTCGAAACCAAGCAGCGCTTCCAAGTCGACATGTGTTCGGACCGTTAACACGTGTGTCGCCCATGACCTTGAGATGCGACGACGGCCAGCAGGTCGATGGAGCGTTCGGACAGTCTCCAGTGAACACGTGCAGACGCAGATACGTCCACCATTTTACCCAGCACGTCGAACATCGCATCATTGTCGTGTCATTGGATGCACGTTCGCAAAGGTGCAATGTACGAGCAATAAAATGAGCGGTCGCACGCTGAAAAATGTGTTATGTTTTCCATGAGTCACTGTTTGAACGGGCGTAGACGATATCCGGATGTTTATGTATGTTTAATTCTGAACGTATGATTCATTAAGCGCGAACAAAAACAGGATAATGAGAACAAAGGAACAAGTGCTCATTTGAAATAACAGTGCGCAATTTGATAAACGCGGTTATGAGTATGGCGACGGAACGATGTAGGGCGTTAGCGGTCATGGAATTATACAGAGATAACGGCAGTCTACTGTTTTATGTGGCCCGGAGTGCGCGTGGTTTGTGTTTTCATGATAAATTGGCGCGTAATAATGTCACAGTATCCGTCGACGCCCCCGCCATTAGCGTCGCTAGTACCCGTTCACGAGTGACGCGGAACGCACGTTTCGTTCATTTCAAACTTCACACCAATGGAGACTGCGCAAACCAAAGTTTTACGGACCTCTATGGCCATGCGTTCGCTACCATTGGAGGAGGAAGTTTTTATAACAATCGACATCATTCTCTACATGGCTCAATTCATGCGGTTTGAAGATTATCGGAATTTCATCAGCGCTTTTTCGCCTACGTTCGACTACTGTGACGTCGTGCGAGATAAATTATGGCAGCTATCTACTCACACGATCGCGATCCCGTTTCTCAACGAGAAACGTTTGAAAATTGTGTACAACTTTGACGCCTCACGAACAAAGGAAAATCGCATTCTGTTCAACATCGAAACTTTGTTGCCTATCTTTGGTCGAGTATCCCCGGCAGGATCGGAAGAATACTTGAATGCAGCGAGTCTGTACAACTTCATCAGCATGCATGTGCATTTGAATATGTGTTCTGGGTGCCAGTACACCGCCTGCTTGTGTCATCAATTAAGAAGTCGCGATAATAATGGTCGACAGATGGTGAAACCTCGGGATGTCGCCTGTAAATACGGACACTTCCATCATTACTGTTCTCAACACGTGAGGAACTGGTTTGACTTCGTCTTGATGCGTGACGTGATGCTCCATGAAATGCCAAGCTTATTGCTCGACCAGGAGATGTCCGAAAGATTATTACAATTTATGAGTAACACGATTCACCTTAAGCGACGTTGATTTTAACGTCCGAGTATCAGTTAGGCTCATTGTAGAATAAAATAATTTTTTAAACAAAGGTATTTTTATTTTTCCTGTCACTGTATCATCGTAGAATAATGGAAAACTCGAAAGTACGTTCGAGTGTGCACTGTTCGAAGGTTACACTAGCCAGCGGGGAGTTTCCTTAGCACCCGTGGCTTTGCAAAGAGACAGTCAACTCTAAAATAATGTCAGCGTTAGACGCGCTGTCACATGTTACTGGACATACACCATCAGGCCATCTGGCGTCCAAAAGTCGCTGCCAACGTCGTCGACGCGCGTCTATGGCGCCTCGTCTTTGCATGTCTACAACTTGTGGCAACAAGGCCGCACGTGTTTGTTTGCTTTATCCATTGTGTTACGGAGCATGTCAAAAGAGCATGTACAAAGTCTTGGCTCAGAGCGCGGCCCGATAAGAAACTCCGGTTAACAGTCATTTGTTATAGATGAATTAGTTTGCTCTCTGCTTTTGAACTGTAATCGTGTTCGAACAAAGTACGTCAACATCCATGAACAGTCCAACGGTTTTGCTATAGGTGGTCTTGTCGCTGGCTTCGAAGGTCAAGTTTGCCCACTCCAATGCCACGACAGATGCTTCCACCATTATTGCTCGCAGCACGTTGGACATTGGCTGAAGTTATATCTGGTGCCGGTTGTGTTGCACCGGCAACAGCGAGCAAGTTCTACCGATGTCGAATATGCAGATGCTGAGAGTTTTCTAGTTTTTCTAAGTGACGAAGTGTATTTCCGCACGGGGAGAGACCAACTTAAGGATCCAAGATGCGAGATTGTGCCCTTACGGAAGATGTGGTGACTTTTCAACAGTGAACAGTGAATAGGGTTACCATAGTGGAAGTGAACCTACCAGTTGAACATGAGCGGCATGGTCGCTGCAAGTTTGTTACATATCACTGAGTGTACGTCGTTTGTTTGTGTGTGTTTGAAATAAAATTATATTTTCTCATGTGTGTGTTCATTTGTTCTTCATGACTCCCAACTCAGGTCCTCTTATCTGATAAGTACAATGGTAGCAACTGAACCAAATAGGAGCCAAGTTACAGACAGTAGAGACAAGATGATAGATAAATGTCGATAGGGACCATCAAGAACAATGGTGGCACGTACACCATCGTAGTTGTGTAGATTCAAGACCCAAAAATAATATTTTACAATTTAGCAAGTCTTATAGCACCATATAAGAGTATTCAAAGTTACTAAAATATTAAAAACGAGCTCGGAATCTATTCAAGCATTTACGAGTCACATAAATTCAAAAATACTCATAAAACGAGTTCCATGTGAATAAATAAATGTTAATTTATCATTCAATGTTGAAAAGGTATTTTTATTACTTACTCGCATTAAGCATGTGTGAGTGTTTGGCGGCATGCAATGGCCCCCTGTGGGGGTTTAATCTATTTGGTATTCTGCGCTCACTGAGCTCATTATCATATGTATGACTGCCTACGCACTACTTCGAGAACGTTAGTCTATTCAATGTTTTCATATCGAGTGCGCGTACTTCTCGTACCCCTGGGACTAATTCTCGCGCTAAAATGTTGCAACATCCGTCGACGTCCACTCCGATAACGCCGTTGCCGGTGGAGTTACCGCTGCAAGTTATCGTCTACATGGCCCGATGTTTAAGTGTTGCCGATTATCGTAGCTTCGTCAAGTCTATCTGGCCGGATAAAATTCCAAGCAAAACTGTACGAACAACACTGTGGAGGATGTCTACTCGCAAGATCACAACAAAGTTTATCAACGGAGAACAAATAGAGGTCGAGTACAATTACGATCCGGGGAGAATAGAAGAAGATCGTATTCTGATTAATACGGAAGATTTGTTACCCGTATTCGGTGGAATTCCCGCTCCAGGGCCGAAGAAATTCACAAGCTTAACGAAGATCAACAACTTTGTACAATCGGCCGTTAAATTAAACGTCTGTTCAGGCTACCAGTACGCTTGCTGTCCCTGCCACTTGACAAATTTCGACCGTTACAGTGCTACAGCATTCGTAAAGCCTTCCGCCACCGCCTGTGCGTCCCGACACTTTCACCACTACTGCTCCAGTCACGTAAATCATTGGTTCGAGTTGTTTCTATACCCTACAATCAGAAACCTAGAAGAGGAAATGTCGTTCGACGATAATGCGGCCGAAGAGGTCTTGATCTTCTTAGACAACATGATCTACTTCGGGGGCAACAAATTGCAACTTCGGAGTTCACATGTCTACACACTGCTATGAAGATTGATGCTGCTGCAGACATACTTCAGATAAGTTTAACCGATCGAAGGCACGACCGTGCATGTGCACGTTGCTGCAACGTTATAACATTGCGCTTGCCCGCAGCCAGCGCAGGTCAACTTCCAGATAACCGGTTATCGCGACCGCCATCTAGCCTCTACACACCCACAGTTTTGTAAAGACGACGATCGATCACTGCCACTATGAATCACAGCTTCGGGTATAACCGTGTTACGAATTATGCAAATGTAAAACCGGATTTCAACTTCAACATTCAAAGCGCAACAGTCGTTGACCTTTATAGCTGATACAATACTCGGAACCTATAAAGTTGCTAATCTAGACGTGAAATTTGCTGGAGTTCTGAGATGTGTTTATATGAGTAATATCATTCCATATTAAGTGGGTCTGCGTCATTCATATGCGTCACAGATAACAAAGTACCATATATATGGTAAATAATTCATGAGATGGCGGTAGGCGGTATATATATAAGGATACAATGAGACCATGACGCCATTCGAATCAAGGCAACCAAAGAATTCAGACATATAATATCTGCAGTGTAAATAGAAAATACGCGTGTCTGAAATATAACCGATAGCGAGTGGCAATTTCGTACGAAGCCAAACAAATGTAATGAACATTACTGAGTGGGTGGAGTATTGTATGCTCGGTAGTGATTTCCATACAGTGTTTTTTAATTTCCTAGTAATTGGCAGTTTACATTCGCACTCCACGACGAGTGTTCGTGTGCCCTACTGATCGCCATAACTTTACAAAGATACAAGATGTCACAAGTTTTATCAAAGCTAGCGTCATCAGCATTGGAGCTAGACGCTTTCCCGTTGGATGTAATTGTCTACATGTTCAAGTTCCTGAGTTTCGTGGACTCCTACAGATTGTTTCAATCGCTTTGGCTGAGTCCCTGTACAGCTGACATTGTTCTATTGAAATTGTGGCGGATGTCCACTTACAAGATCACGGTAACTCTCTTCAAAGGCAAGAAGATGGAGCTGGAGTACAACTACGACCCCTTCAGAACAGAAGACGCGCGCATCCTCATAAACTTGGACACTTTGCCGCCAGTTTTTGGCGCGTCCGCCGCGCCCTCGGTGGAAAAATTCATAACCCTTACGAATTTACGTAATATCTTAAAAATCCACGTCCATTCGGACAGATGTTCGAGACGTCCGGAGGCCTCCTGTCAATGTCGATGGATGGACGTCAACAGTCAAGATGATGGAGCATTCTTGAAGCCTTCAACAGACCCGTGCCAATGCGGCTACGTCCATTACTATTGCTCGCTACATGCTAGATACTGGTTGGATTTTTATTCAGCTGTTTCTGTACTGCTCCGAGAAATGAGACATCTTTCTGACATCGATTCCACACAATGTTTGCTGCGTCTTCTCAGCAACAAAATTCACATGTGAATCGTTACCAACGACTGAGCGGTTTAAGTTCCTTGAAATCCTATTGGCTTACACATAGACAGACTACATAGAGGCCAATGACGATGCCTGTGTGTTGGAACGAGTAGGTGTACTGAATATTATTAAGATCGTAACAATTGAATCGTTGTTGGCTTGTCACATATCATGAATAATTCTCTATCGAACAAACGCTGTTTGTTTATTTCTTCATGTCTCCTCGATTCTGTAAAATGATTCAAAATTAAGACAGAAGGGTAAGAAGGATACAGCCACTTTCCACCTTCGAAGACGGTAGAGGAAACTACCGCAGCTGCGTGGAGTCCGTCACAGCTAAAGGCACAGCCAAGTCAAAAATGGGTTCGAAGTTGTACGCCGTGGCACGGCTTACTGGACATTCGTCTTTGCAGGCGTACAAGTTGAACTTGCACGTGCTCTTGTGCCAATCGGAATTATGACTCGTGGAAATTCTACGTTACGCGCTTCAAAACTGACAGCGGAAACGGCAAGCGGAAACAAGTACAGGAAATATAAACGTCAAATTCCCAAGAAATTCAAAATTTCTTGTTTCACACGGAGATTTATTTCGACTGTGAATAAAAAATAAAGCAAACACGATTAAATTTCACCACGCCAAAATTATTATTCAAGAAAAACAGATTCCGTCGATTAACTCTTATTGATTTTTCATCATAATTGTTCTAGGAAATAATTAGACTTATAATTAACTACCAATTGGACGAAAATTCGTGGAGATGATGGACACGAATATTATGTCGAAATTCATGCTTTTTTTTCACGATCAAAAAATGAATACAAAAAACGTTCGTTAGCACAATTGCGATGAGAACCGCTCGCGATGTATTTTTCATGAATTCGTTTCGATAGACGTTCTGAATTAAGTATTGAGACTTCCGACAAATAATAGAATGGTTTTTCTATGTCGATCTAGTTTTCTTGCAACATAATTAATTTGTACAATTTATTCATGTGCATCGGGAGGGTTTTTTCCTGTTTTTCCATTTTTTATTCATATCTCGCAATAAAAAATCTACAGCTGTATAAATATGGAATAGAATATGTGAAAATTAAGGGCCACGCATTAGAATTGAGTCGGTGGACGAAGTCGAAGGATGAATAGGAAAAAAAAAAAAACAATTGGCGCTACGGTATTTCGTGGAAAATCCGACGTCCTTTCCGAGACGACGAACGAGTAGAAATATTTTGTAGCTGGAGAAAGATGAAAAAACGAAAGGAAAAAAAATGCGAAATACCCAAAGAAATGCTAATTCAAGGATTGAGCTATAGAAAATGATTGAAAAATCTCTTTTCATGGTGAATTCGAAAAAAAAAAGTTTTTTCAAAGTTCTTCGTGAGACGAGTCATCGACAACGTCCTTTGCTTTCGTTTTCGCTGAGCTGTCTTCGTGTTTTTCCGTTTTGTTTTTCGTTTTCACACCCTCTTTCTCTACCGCCACGTCTTCGGGCTCTCTCGCTAATTCATCGTCGTCTCCTTCGTGTTTTTCAGTTTCGCCTTCAAGATCGAGATCGTCACTGTCTATCGTAACGTCGTCCGCGTCTTTCGGAGTCTCGTCGCTTTCGGAGCTCGATTTTGGTTTATCCTCCGGTCCACTGCTGTCCGATGTCTTGGACGTATTCGTTGCTGGTTTCTCCAGTTTCGGCTTCCAGATCTTCGCTTTGTTCACCAAATATTTCACTTCTCGATCTAGGAGTGCCATTTTATTCGCAATATCCCGGACTCTGTATTTAACTGGTTCGAAGAGTGCTGATACCGTCATGTGACCGATTATCTCGTTGTAATAATCCTGAAAAAAAAAAGAAAAAAAAAAAATTTCAAATTAGTATTTTCGACTTTCAGATTTCGGGTTTAAACTGCTGGAAGGACCGAAATTAATCAGTTTCCGGTAATCCGACGTTCAATCAGACTGACCTCTAAATTTTTATTTTTTCTGATTAATTTTCATTGCAATTTCCAACAAGAGCCGACGGAAATTTTGTTATTAACTGATTTTTCGATTATGCCGATTCCAGTCAAATGTCCGCATAAAATAAATGCAGAGCGCGGTTTTCGAATTTAAAAAATAACATTTTTGCAAAGTTTTCGAATTGCTCGTACAAGGAAGCCCAAACATAAAGCAGCCGCATTTTGTAAGGGGGACTAGTCTTTTTTTATGGATTCTCGGTCTGCCACCCTGTGAGGCACCATAAAAATTAAATCTGGCCACAAATATGACTGATTCGCGCTTTACATTTATTCTCGTCCAATTTGCTGACTCTGGCTCGGGATTACGTAATCCCGGACCCGTCCTCATATCATTGCTTATCACTTCCGCCCCCAATTTTTGTTTTTTTTTTGTATTTTTTTATCGTCATCCTAAAAAAATAGATTAAGATTGAGCCGCAACGATGGGCTAGGCCCAGAACTTGATCACATCGACCTATAGAACGAGGTAGCGTGGCCGAGCGGTCTAAGGCGCTGGTTTAAGGCACCAGTCTCTTCGGAGGCGTGGGTTCGAATCCCACCGCTGCCAATTTTTTTCGAATATTCAACTTTAATTTTATGAAAAATAATAACTTTTTTTTTAATAAAAATTTATGAGACAAAATCTACAATCTGTAATTATCGTCTGATAAGAATAACTCGATCCCATCGATCCCATCGAACCCATCGATGAGATTTCATGTGCCAATATGGCCATAGGTGTCTGATCTAAATATAATCCAGAGAAGCGATAGCGGCTGAGTGCCAAGCTTGATATTTCACGATTCATTGAGCAGTTTCCAATTTTTGTACAGACTCCAAAAACGAAAAACGAAAAAATTTCCCGGACCGGCCCATCTAAATCTCTAATATTAGATTTCTCGGGACTGACTCGACGGATTTTCTTCGACCACAGACCATTGGAAAGATAAAAAATCGTAGGAAATTATAATTTAACGTGAAATTTTTTCCTCCACTAGTTTCTTCGGCAGAACGATTTAAAGTTCCTGTGTCGTCAAAACGGACATCTTCATTCCATTCAATTGCTAAGCGTGTCAAAAATCTATGGAGCTACCTTAATGGCGATTCGATGGAAAAAAATAGCAGAAAATTGCGAGTTTCAAGATTTTGTGGTTCATCAAAATTAGACATTGAAATAATTACCTTAGTTTCATTGATGACACGCTCCAAAGTTTCCATCTCGACGACCGTGAATATTTCCTCAGCGTCGGTAAGATTTCTCATGTTGGCCAAGAAAATAATGCTTCCGTTGACCATCGTAGCCATTCCTTTGAGAGCGTCCGGTCGTTCACGATGCTCGAAGACTCTGTCGTAAAGATCGCCGGTCAATGATTTAATCGTTTCTAGTTCTTTCTCGTAAACTTCAGCCTCGGCGTTGAAACCGTCCTCGTAGAGCCAGTCCTGAACCTTGTCACAGGCTTTGGCTATTTTCTCCACTTCCTCCGGCGTCGATGCCGCTTGGTATTCCTCTGACTCGATTTTCTGCTTCGCGTCTATCACAAATGCCTCTAAATTGTTTTGGGCCGTTTCCCGGCGTGTTTTGTCCTGATCAAACTTGTTCAACGCGTCGATCCTAAAGAAAAATAAACAATTAGCAAATGCATTTTGGCAATTGTTCCAAAATTTTTGATTTTTCGTTTGCTCTTCGAATTTTCGATTTTTTCAATTTTATCTTCAATATTTTATATTTTTATTCTTCAGGATTCGCCACCAATTTCCAAAAGAAAATCAAAAAGATTTTTTTTTTATCGAAAAATACTTTCTTTTTTTTTATTTTTTGGCTTGCAACAAATACTGACTTTTCGCGGGACTTTTGAAGCTTTTCTCCCTGGTAAATCTGCGACCCGAGTTTCGTTTCGATCGCCTCGATGGTGTCCGTGATAGTGGTAATTGTTGGTTTTTTCTCGACTTTTTCTGTTCGATTCGAGGCTTTTTCTTCACTCGGTTTCGTTTGATTCTGCGTGGTGGATTTTTCTCCTTGATTTAGGCTCTGGGTTTCCGGAACTTCCTCGTGCACTGGTTTCACATCATCTTTCTGGTTCACTTCGACTTTCTCGGCACCTTCGTTTTCGTCAGCGCCTGCAAGTCAAATCGCTTGAAATTCAAATCTAAATAATAATAAAAAATTCGTACATTTTCATTGAGACGGATAATTCAGACCGAGTGAATGGTATTTTAATCAGAAGAGACGAAAAAACAAACTGAAAAGCTACGATTGTCTTCATTTGCGAATAAGCCATTTAAAAAAAAATGTATCTAACAAAAAAAAATCTAGGGAATTGAAACTTTTGGCGAACTTCGATTTTTTTTCTTTTTAATACTTTTTTTTTCTTTTCTTGAAATAGCATCAGAATTCTACATTCGAAAAAGTAATGATTGACTAAAATTCAAGTTTGTTTCACAATTCTAATCCGCAACGGTAATTTTCTATGATTTAGAATTAATAATTAATAATTAATCACTTGACGAAAGCGCTACAATCTTTTCTAGCATTTTTTTCATCCAGAACGATGAAGAACTGTAGGAATAGAAAAAACAACGTAGCATGCTATTCAGACTGTTTATACCAACCTGAAAAGAGCTTGCTTATCGTTGAACCAAGTTTAGAAAAGGTACCTTCTTCTTCTTCGACGCCGATCTGACCAGATTTCTCGGAGACTATCTCTACCGTCTGCAGATGCAAAATTCCACTATCGTCCATTTTAAAGTGAGCTCTTATTCCTTTGCTTTCCGCTTTTTGTTGGGCGTGCTTCACGTACGCTTCAGCAACTCCGTTTAACTTTATGCGCGACAGTGTCAGCTGACCCAAAGCCCTGAAACAGCAATTATTTATTTATTTTATTCATTTATTCATTAAAATTTTCTCCCAAAATTTATTTATCGATTCGATCATGCAATAAACAATTTTTCCATGTCCTATGAGAATGGGTGTGCGATCCAGATCCAAGTATTTAAGCCATAACAAGACTTACGTGATGTAACTCATTCCTCAGCCTTTTTTTCATGTGAAAACGATTTTTCTATGAACGACATATTTAGCAATTGAACCGCAAAATTGATTCGATGTGAGGAATGAGTTTCCTTGAAAATTTACACAAAATCGTGATCACTTGTGTGATGAAAAATACGATTAATTTCGGGATTTTGATTTTTGACCGAATTTCCAGTAAATTCGACGCAAGGAAAAATACGGGACGCAAAGGGTTCGGAGATGATGGAAAAGAAGAAAAAAGGAACACTTACAATTGCTCGTGCTTGGGCAGATGATCAAGCTCAGCAATATTTACGGTAAATTCAAAATCTTCCTTGTGTTTGTTGAACGTGATGATTTTTTTCTGAGGATACAAGTTCATTTTGCCAAACAAGGTCTTTCGCACCTGAAAATAAATATAAAAATTAGTTGCAGATTCTCATTGCTCATGGCATTCTACAGCGAAGTGTACAGAAGAATTTTAACCCTCCGCGGATCGTATGGGTCTGTTTACACTCAAGTCACAACTATTTTCGGAAATCTTGTCTTTTAAAACATTTATTCAAAAATAAAATCATTGCAACGACGGTAATAAGTATTAGACATTGCAGTCGAAGGAGTGGAGTGAACTGACCTGTTTGGTTTTACCATCGATATTCCTATCGAAAACAATTTGGATAGGAAATAGAACGGCATCCTTGGTGATGAATTTTTTTACTTTAAAGCCTTCGCTGAGTTCGGCGGCTTTGTAAACGGCTCCTAAAACTGCAGCCTCATCGGTATTTATATTTTTAGCTAATTCAGTCTTAACGATCTCGGTCAAGGTGTCTTGGATTTTTGGCATTCGCGTTCCCGCTCCGACCAGCACAACTTGGGAAATGAAATCGAGCGTCAGACCTGAAAACCAATCGAGCATTATTGCGTGGTTCGCTTTAAATAATCGAGAAACTTCTGAAAAAGTTAATCGTCCAAGTTTCACGTATTTAGAATTATTCGGATATTTTGTGGAATTTTTAAAAATTGACTATCGACTAACACATGAATTACAAATACTTTCCGATTAATTATCAAAAAATATTGGGATAGTTTTGTTACATTCTGGACCTGGACTATTTCTCAGCTTTTTAAAGTTCAGAAGTTTCTAATAAAAAAGTCATTTTTGGACAAAATCGAGTTCTGGGAAAATTCCCATAAAATTTGTGGAGCTGTAGATTCTCGTTATGTTTCTGGGACACGAGTTTTTGGTCATTTTTTGCAAAATAATCGCGGGAGTCGTCAATCTTTTGCGGTATTAGAAAAGTGATGTAAAAAAAAAGAAAACAGCTGCGAAATGTGTGGAGAAAAAATTAGAAACTGACCGGCAGTGTCCAGAGCAATTTGGATGGGTCCACCAATGCGTTTGAAAACATCGGCGCACAATTCTTCAAGTTTTTCCCTCGTAACTTGAAGCCTGAAGTCTTTTTCATCGAGAAGACCTTCGACCTGGGCAAAGTGATCGGAATTGGCGCTGAGGATGTTTTTAACGCGTCCAGCTTCTTTGAAGAGTTTTGCCATGGCGCGTGGATTTTTGAAAACGGATTTCTCGGTTTTTCCCATTTTGTCGAATTCGCGGGCGAGATAATCACGCAAGCGGATTTGAATTTCGAGGCCGCCGAGAGTGCGATCGTAGCCGATGCCGAGGACGCTTAATTGCGGAACTACCTCCGCGTAGCCTTTGTCCTTTGATTTGACGTTCTGATAAGCGACGATGGTAGCTCGCGTGCTGCCCGCTCCCATGTCGTAAAACATAACATATTGGCTCGTCTCATTGATTTCTTTACGTCGGAAAATTCCGTAATTCAGTGCAATCGCAATTTCGTCATTGAACAACTGCAAAACCTTCAAATCGGCCAGGTCAGCCGCATGCAAAACCGCTCTTCTCTCGGCCTGATTGAAAAACGGCGGGACAATTATTACCGCGTCTTTGATTTTTTGACGCGCTGAATTCTCCGCAAATTCTCGACTTTTGTGCAACATTTGTGCGAGCAGTTCCGCCGGCGTGTACGTCGTGTTTTCGTCCACTCGAAAAGCTACCGTCTGCGTTTCCTCATCCTCAATCAATTCGTGATGAGGAAATCTCTCGCTATACTTTTTCACGATCGGATGATCCAGCGGCTTTCCGAGTAGCTCAACAAAGTGTGAAAAACTCGATTTTGGATTTCGCAGACCGTCGATCACAGCATCCTCGCCAAACGTTCTCTCGTTACCACGGAACGTCACCACCATCGGCGTCTTTCTCTTCGATTCTTTGTTCAGAGCTATTTCCATTGGGACACCCGGCTAAAAAAAACAGATCGAGGCTTGTAGTTCATTTGTCTCCGTAAATTTTCCCCCATTCCATTTGGTTCTTTCCCAATTTATTAAATAATTGATATCCAATTAATCCACCGGCAATTAAATAAATAATTTATTATTTACTTTACGTGGTCAATTCCAAAGAATTGGTAAATTAAATTTTTTTCATTATTGAGACCACAAATTTCCTCATTCCTCCAAACCTTGACCACCAAGCCTTTTGATTCATTAAAGAACAACAAACAATTATCAATCAATTTAAAATGCAGCCATCAAATATTAATAATCATTGATAGACAGAAATTATAGGTCTTACGGAAACAATAGCAACTTTGAGCCATTCGGTGCCGATGTCGATACTCATAACTGCAACTCCATCAATGTGCTTTGGAAAAAAGGCAACAAAGAAGATAATCGCAAAAGCGAAGATTCCTTTTCCCTGCATTTTGTTAATTTTTAGGTCCTCGTCGGTGGCGGGGAGTATTTATTAAATATTTTCACGTGATCGTAACCAACTTCAGTTCTGTTGCGATTTTTTTACAGTTACCGATTGTCACTGAAAATGAAACAAAAAGAGAAATTATTTGTTCCGATACCGGTGGTCTGTTATACGCGTCAAACGAACATCAACGTCGACGTCTTTTTTTGTTTTCTTTCATTTGGACTCACGTATTTGTGTATTCAAAATCGTATTTTAATGCGAAGGGAATTTTTTCAACGATTTTTCTTACATCGCTAATAATTTAAGGTCAAGAATTGATTCGCTACAAGATTCCACTATTTGTTATAATTTACACACTTTGAATAAACACGAGACACGATTAACAACGAACCGGCTGCTCTAGCGGAGTTACCTGACTCGCTCATTTCGGGAACTTTCGTCAGCTGCATATTAGAAACCATGTGCGTTGGTGTGGCGATCACTCATTGGCTCGCTCTACCGGAAACAACGCTACACGTCAAATACAGTCGCGTTCTTCTGTCAAAAGGACACGTGTCAAACTTTTCGACTTCTCTTGTGGTCATTATACCGCGAACTTTTGTGATTGACTCCGCATGTTCCAATCGAAATTAGCGAAATTAATTCGCCTATGGCGCTTAATTGTTTGAAAATTTATGTCTTCGGGATTGCATGTATCAGTTGGTTCCACGTTAATTGTCAGTGCCTCTCAAAATTCATGTTTGTCAAAATACGACAAATCCTCGTATTTTAGCGTCATTCCTACTCCCGAAAATCCTTGAAAGCAAGATTTTCATTTGATTTCTAATTAATCTATTCGAAATGGCACACGTGTCGATTTTTTTTTGTACCGCAAGGTCTGGCATTCTGTTAGCCAATAAACAAGAAGTCTATGAATTGAGGTTGCCTACGTGCGCCAATAGCCATTGAGAATAATTTGCCTTACATTTTGGTCTGGCAATATCCAACGGAAATTACATGGGCACTTGACACGTCTATATCTATACGCTTCTACAATTACATGCGTAGTCGCATGTATACGATCCCACGAAGAAGCCTCCCACACAACAAAAAAATTATTTTCATTTTTCGGGTTATCACCAGCCGGTAACTTCCATAACCTGAAAAACTGCGATTATGTTAAAGCACAAAAACAAGTGGCATTTCGAACTGGCATAAAATTGACTACGAAAAATATGAATAAATTTCAGATACTTGTTTCGTCTCATCGTTACGACCGTGTATAGCTGCAACAAAGAAAAAACAAAATAACCGAAGATTCATTAAGCAACGACCTTTGAGTTGACACGTAAAATCGTTGGAAATTCAGTGGACATTGATCTTTAACATGGAAACCAAGTAGAGCAATAAGTTGCTAAAGAAAAAAAATAAACGCCTACGTCCAAACTGTCTTCCATCATCAAGAGCGATAATCACGATAAAATCGATTACTTTTGTGAGACCAATTCCTCCAAATTACTTCGCAAAAAATTAAAATACGTGCGAAATGACGGATGAAATACGTTTTGATGGTCGTGTGGTTGTCGTTACGGGAGCGGGAGCAGGTCGCCTACCGAATACACTTTTTCCACTATTTAAATATCGCGATTGTCATTTATATCATTATTCCATCATCACTCATAGGTTTGGGGAAAGCTTATGCATTGCTGTTTGCGTCTCGAGGTGCCAGTGTCGTTGTCAATGATTTGGGAGGCGGACGAGCTGGAGATGGCAGTGACGTCAAAGTTGCAGACTCCGTTGTCAACGAAATACGCCAAAAGGGTACGACTTTTATAAGTTTTATTAAAAAAAATGTGATCCAGTTGATTCCTCACTTTGCTCGACAGTTATTTGTTTTTTTTGGTTCTTTCAAGTTTTGAGAATTGTTTAGGAATGAAAGAATTCTTTTTATTGCATAAAAAGTGTCTCTGTCCCTGTAGGCGGTAAAGCAGTTGCCAATTATGATTCGGTGATCAATGGAAAAAGCCTTATCAAGACGGCGATAGACGCTTTTGGGCGAATCGACATTCTTGTGAATAATGCAGGAATTTTGAGGGACCGAACTTTTGCAAAAATGACAGAAGCTGAATGGGGTGAGTTATGAACTAAATTCCCGGAATTTTTTTATCTAATTTTTTACCAAAAACCCAAAATACCGAAAATTGTTCTTTCTGGTGATTTTTTCAATTTTTCTCTCGTGTTTGATTTTTTCCCAAGACATTATTCACAATGTGCACGTGAAAGGAGCCATGAACGCAACTCAAGCTGCGTGGGAACATTTTCGGAAGCAGCGCTACGGCCGTGTGATTTTTACTTCGAGCAACAGTGGCTTGTGCGGAAACTATGGCCAAGCCAATTATTCTGCGGCGAAAGCGGCTCTCATCGGCCTAGCTAGTAGCTTGGCGATCGAAGGACGAAGTCACAATATCAACGTGAACGTAATTGTACCGACGGCGGCTTCGCGTCTCACCGAAGATATTCTGCCTCCAGGTTAATAGAAAAAAGAACGAAATGGACAGAAAAAAAATGAAAAATTTCGTATCTCTTCAAAATTCATGGTTTTTTTTATAACTTCTTCGTTAATTTAAGATCGGCGGAACCGAATTTTCAAGAAATTATTTTATTTTATATTATTTTCGAAACCAAAGAAATTTTTTCTATTTACCGATCAATTCGAATTCAAAGTGTCGCGACCTTGAGATTTAACCTCGTGCTTCCAGACTTTTTCCAACAATTGAAACCGGAACTGATCGCACCGGTTGTCGCGTGGCTTTGCCACGAAGAATGTGAGGATACTGGGTCCGTTATCGAATCAGCTGCAGGCTGGGCGTCTAAATGTGAGTTTTGTTTCCATTATCCGAACATATTAAGCATATCCAGGGAAAAAAGGGAAGAAAACCGATCGAATCTCTTGAATCAATTCCACAGGTCATCTAGTTCGGTCAAGGGGTTTCAATTTCCGACAAAATTTGTCGGAATCCGTGACGCTGGAAGCCGTGAAAAGAAATTGGGCACAAGTTACCGACATGAGTTCAACTTTCCATTGCGACTCGATCCAAGTACATGAGTTTATTTTATACAATAAGAAATTCTTAACATTGTTTTTCATGGATAAAATTTTTATTTCTAGGAAGCGACAGGCGAATTGCTCAACATTTTGGAACAGACAAAAAATGGCGTCTCCAAAAAAGAGCCCGTAAGTTCGAATGTCGATTTTGATGATCACCTCTCATAAAATTATTAAGGATATAGATCAGGTAGCCCAAATTTTGCAAAACTTCCTCTTAGAGTTCGTCATTATCTTTGACCTCCACAAGGACGTTCATTCCCTTTGGTCCATGCCCTTGAAATTCAATTTTCACAGCAGTTGTAATTCGTCCTTTTCATTTGTCCCAGCAACACGTCATCGAGCACACTTACGGTTATCGGGATGCGATTCTTTACGCTATTGGAGGTAACGCCATTTTTCTTGATAAATTACTTTTAAATATTTCAGAACGCTAAATTTTTTATTTTTGGTCAGATTTGCCCTTCACGAGTAACCTAAAATTGTTCAAAAATGATAATTCAACTCACTATAATAAAATCCTTGTGATTCAACGAATTAAACGTAAATAAATATTCGCAGTTGGCGCGACGCGATCCGAGACGACCGATTTTCAATATCTCTACGAAAATGATGAAAACTTTTCTATTTTGCCAACTTTCTACGTAATATATGGGCCCATGGGCTGCATCGAGACGAGCATTATGGAAAACCTCATTGCGGGAGGACCCGTGAATATGATGAACGTGAGTTTCCCTTTAGCTCAGAATTAATAAAACACAAACGAAAAAGCTCGAGAAAATTTATATCCTTAGAAGTACGTTCTCCGGTGGTTGGTTCTCAAAAAATCTTGATTTTTGTAGGTCCTGCACGGAGAGCAATATTTAAAAGTACACAATGCACTACCTACGGATGCCACAGTGGAAACGCACTTCAAGGTCGCGGATGTCCTGGACAAAACGAAAAATGCGGTGGTTCTTATCAATCGTAAGGGATTTTAATGAAATTAAATATTTTTTTAATCATTCTGCAGGATAATTCGGAAAAAATTATTGAAAATGCGCCAACAATTTTCTGAATTATTTTTCAATGCTGTTGGGACTTTAAAAAGTCATAAAAAATCGTAGCAGTTGTACAATCTTCGAAGATTTCTTTGCACTACTCGCACAGTCGATTTATATTGTGCAATTTTTTTCAGACGAAACGATCGACAAGAAAACCGGAGATAAACTGGCTTCCGGTCAAATGACTTTGGTGGTTCGTGGAGCCGGAGGTTTCAAAGGTCCACGAAAATCGAACCACGAAATTCCAGTTGCGGAAAAACCAAACAGAAAGCCCGATGGAACTTGTGCGGAAAAAACCGACCGGGATCAGGTGATTGTTCGGCCGTTTCGTATTAATTTTCCACGCAGCGGAACTCATTGAGAATATTTGTCGAGTCTGTTGGGAACGAGAAAAACGAAAGAAATTCATTTGAGAAAACTTGAAAATTCTCATTTGGCGGAATTTTTATCGCAGGCTGTCATTTACCGATTGAACGGCGATTCCAATCCGTTACACATCGATCCTAATATGGCGACGATGAGTGGATTCAAAGAACCGATTCTCCACGGGCTTTGTTCCCTTGGATTTGCTACCCGTCACGTTCTCAAGACATTCGCCAACGGAAATCCAGCATTATTCGAGGCCATCAAGGTACGCGAACGGAAACAAAACAAAAAAATATCCTCGAACCAGAATATTCAATCAAAACCATTTTTTATCCGATTTTCCAGGTCCGATTCGCTCAGCCAATTATTCCTGGCGAAACACTTCGAACGAACATGTGGCAGGATGGTACACGAATCCATTTCGAAACGATCGCCGAAGAACGGAACGTTCCAGTCATAACAGGTCAATTCTCGATCTTTATGTCTCGCCATAATTCCATTTTATTCCATTTTCTACGACTGTCACAAATTTTCATAACAAAATAACAATTGCGATTGAACATTCTATCGAAATCTCGAATTAAGAGAAAAATTAATGCACAAAATTCGTGGCAAGGAAATTTTTTTATGAATTTTCTTCAGGAAAAAATTAATGAATTCGAATGCAATCGTTTTTTTTTCAAAATTTCAGGAGCTTACATCGACTTGAAAAGAGTAGAGACTCGAGCATTGCAGCCGAACAAATGTCTGATGAAGGAACATCTCGAGAGCGACGCTATTTTCGCTGCGATATCAAATTTCCCGACGAGAAATAACGTCACGTTGCAGAACCAGGCTGGAGGCATGCTTCGCTATGACGTGACGTCGGGCGGAGAATTAAAACGACGATGGAGTAAATATTCGACAATTTTCTTTAATTTATTCACCAGGAAATATTTTTTTAAATATATTAACCATCAAATCTTTTTCTTCTCGTAGCCGTGGACCTCAATCAAGGGAAAATTTACGAAGGTCTGCTTCCAGGCGTTGCTCCTCAGAGCACGATTTGTGTCGACGACAAAATCATAATCCAAGTGGTACGTAATTGCGAAAACAAAGAGTCGCTCCCCTTGAGGCCATGAAATGAGTGACCAAAATTCAGTGTCAATCAATATTTGGAACAACAAACTTTTTTTTCAGGTTTTGGGCAAATTGAATCCCCGGCAATTACATCAACATAGTAACTCCCGCGTTGTAGGAAATGTGGACCTCCTGGAAACGTTAAAACTCCTGAATGACAGCTGCAAGCCGAAGCTCTAAAAGAATACACAAAAGTCTTCCGTCCCACGAAGACCAGGGAACGAAAAATTAATTTTTTTTTCTTCTGTACATTCGTTTGCTTTTTCCAGCAGTTTCTCAAAGTCAAAGTTACGTCAGGTGGTGGTACAATACTCGGTGTATGGTACAAAGAGTAAATACATGAGCACGAAAGAAAAAAATTGCTCATTTCGGTTAAGGAGACACGGTCCAGTCGAGTCGAAAGATTTTTAATGAATTTTCATTGAATTTCCGTCAAATCGATCTAAAGAATTGGGGTATTTTCTTTTAAGATAATTTGTTGCTGGTGCATATTAATGAAGAATCTTAGATTGAGACGCAATATTGAGCTTTAAAGTTGATCATGGGGCTCGCTTTATAAAGTGTAATGTGCAGTGAGCCGGGTAAGACAAATGTTTACATTGCTGGGACGTGCATGCTGCATCGTCAACGTCGACCACTCGCTGGTCAGGATTTGTAACTTTTTATGGAATCGTAAGGGTTTAGAAATAAATTGTGAAATATATACAATTTCCGTCATTCCTAAACGTTTTTGGCTTGGTATTTTATTGTCGAGAGATTTTCCCAGAGGTCCTTGGCCGTCAGTAACCAAAACCATACAAATGAAATGAATTTATCGATCGAAACAAAACGTTTCCTGTAGATTCGTTTCGTTTTAGGCCCAATCTTGCGCTTGGCCATCCCCAATCAATTTTGCCCTTGAAAGTCTTCATGGGCATTCGTCAATGATTTTTTTAAATGAAAAAAACAACTGAGCTGGTCTAAACCTACGACGATTTTTCGTACAAGGTTTTTCGTCTTGGCCTGGTCGACGAACAATAATTCGAATTCATCACGTCAATCCAATCGAATGGATAAGTAGTGACATCGTAAAACTTTGCGTCCAACTAAAATTATATTCCGAAATTCGCACGGGCTTGCGCATCTACGTGCGACCTGTTTACCCTCTGTGCTATGTTACATTGATACTGTATAGTTTGAGATTCGAAGGTCCGTGTATGATGAAAACGTTTGACGTTTCATCCCGTGATATTGGTTCGCACGTACGCGTTGACTCTCGAAACCCGGTCGAATAATGGTGTAACAATAAATCAAAGAAAAAGTGATCACCTCTACGGAATTGTTTGAAATTATACGGTCCGTTCGAGCCTTCCAAGATGTCGGAAATGGAAGGAGATAATTTTTGCAAAAAAATGCGTAAAGCAACGAGAGAAATACATGCAGTTAGCGATGCCTTGGTCAACGCGAAATTGGCTTTCGGTATGGTGAATTTTACGAGCAACCGAGACGTGAAAATAGCTCGAACAATCCAAACATTTGAACATAACCTCAATTTTCATGACAATAATATCCATCAGTTGGATAATAAATTACGCGCACAACGCTGAAAACATATTCCTCAAATTTTTCATATTCTTCACTGAGAATTTCTCTTTTTTCCATTGCCCTTCAGGTTTTCACGACGATAAAGTTTGGGCCGATGGATTGTTGGTGTTTTACGAAATATTTCGATACTTAGAGGGCGCAATGGACAGATTAAAAAGTACGAAAATTGGACTTCTCAATTTGCCCGGGCTCAGCAGAACCGAGGCTTTCGAACAGGACTTGAATCATTACTTGGGCAAGGGTTGGATGAAAAATTACGTGCCCAGGTATTTTATTACATCAATTGAAAGGATCAATGAATTCCGATGGAAAATTATCGACGTCTCGTTGCGAAGTTAAAAGCAATTAAATAATAATAATAACATGCTTAACAGCACATCGTTATTATCATTATTCCTCTTTGCGAACACATTGAAAAAATACAAAGAATTAACACGAACACCGTATCGATTAATGCACATAAAAATTCCGTGAAAATTTGCGTTTTTTCTGCCGATTTTCTGGTTTTTTGTTTTTATATAAAAATATACAAATAAATGAGTAAAAAATCGAATTGACAGTGAAAAAGTAGGACCAAAATGTTGTTTCCGTTTTCTCGTGAATTCGAAAGAGGAAACAACAAATAATAAAAATGATTGTTCTCATAGGGAAAGCGTGGCAAAATATCTGATGCGCTTACGCGAAGTCGAGGACACAGATCCGACATTGTTGATGGCATATATATACCACCTGTACATGGGTCTCTTGAGCGGTGGAATGATGTTACGAAAGAAGAGACAGCTGATGAGAAAAATAAGCCCGTTTAAGGAGGCGGATTCTCGAGGGGGCGATCAAATAACGGATTTCGGTGACAAAAGTATTTACGATTTAAAGTCCGAGTTGCGGACAACGATGAACGGGATTGCTGGAAATTTGGACGAGGATACGCGGAACAAATTAATAGAAGAGAGCAAAATCGTGTATGCCCTTAACAACGAAATAATAAGAAGCGTCCGCGGCGCAGGTCTTGTGATACTCAAAAAAATAATTTACTTCGTTCTCTTACTTCTATTAATCGTGTACATTTTTATCGTCATTTTTAAGAAATAGATTTATTTTTCCAAATTTTCTTCCTCTTAAAATTGTATATAATTAAAACATAAAAAAAAACAAACAAAAAATATAATGATTTTTCTTTGATAACTCGTAATTCATAATTAATTCATCAACTTATTATATCGACTCAATAACACCTTAATTACCCTTGCGATTAATCAGTCTCTCATCAGTGATCTATTAATTATTTATTACGGGCTATTGACTAATCATTTATTATAATAATTACTATTAATTAACAATAAATCTAGGAACAATCTCCGGCCGAATTATCGACTTTTTACTCTTTCCTTTCCCAATCTCCTGTCAAACCGAAAAAACCTTCATTATCATTCGTTCGACACCATGAACGGAGATCTCCCATTTCTCTCATTCGAGCTTCTTCCTTTCATGTTAATTATTATAATTTTTATTATAATAATGACTACATTTCAAATTTCAATATTATCTCCGAGTATTTACTATTTACTGAAAATAAAAATCTTGAGGCCCGCTAATTTAATTACGTATCACATTTGTTTCAAATCCGCCCAACAAAATCACGAAAAGTCGACCTCATCATTTTACGACTTTTCTTTTTTTTAGGAAGATTCTCTTCCTATGCTTAATTTACATCTGAGCTTGACCTCTGCGACAAGCCAGTCAAACAAGTGCCACATTTTCGCAATGATTCAATGCCAAGGTCTGTACGCAAAATCAACGTTACGAGATTGAATTTGAGTCTTCGTATATTTTATAAATTGGGAAAATATTAATGACTGTAAATTGCAAAACCTTTGGGTGGTGAATGCCAATGCATTTTCATCGTGTTAAATTTTGGAATGAAATTTGGCATAAAATCAGTGTGAAAAATGGCTGTTCATGAGACTCACGTGTTACGGGATCAATCCTGGTCAATTCAACATTTTAACTGCGTAATTTCATGGAAGTCTTCAAATTTCATTTGGACTTTTGTTTCATGTATAATTGCTTCTGTGGCTCTTCTTTTAAATTTCAATTTTTTCTTATAATTACGTTGGAAAGTCGTCTTCTCAACGTTTTTGATTTTTTTTTGTTTTTCTACTGAATTTTCGCGTAAATTCATCGATTCTGGAGACAATGCAGTTTTATCGAAACCAATTTGGAGGCGTGTTTTGGGACTTTGACGCTAGAGCTCATTTGGTTCCTCGTTTTCTTATTCTTTTTCTTTATTTACCTATCAAAAGCAATTCAACACAGCTTGTCGGTCGAACTTAAAGTGCGTCCACACTTTTGATGTGAATTCGATCGATAATTCTTGCTTCTTCGAGCCCGATTGCCTTATGAATGGAGATTCGGTGCCGTGCTCCAAGGGACTGAACGGCGGTGGAATGTTTGCGAGATCATGAGTTCCCCCGGTCTCCACTGTTTCACCGAATAATAACGATTTTATGTTTCCGCTGGTTATTTCGTTCGTTGATCGCTCGTTCGAGGCGATCGAATCGTCTGGGAATCGTCGATCGGTGATAATTTTTATTTCTATTAAAATTAAGCAAATTTTTGAAGTTGCCCGTAGAATTCGATAGATTTTTATCCTCCGAGATCGAAATAGCCATTTTCATGAAAAACAAACGGTTTGTTTTTCAACATTTATGAACGGATATTCATTGAATTGAAATATTTTTTATTCTTACCTCGTGATTCGCCCGTTGGAGTTCTTTTGTAATTCAAGTCGGAGCACTGGATCGATTGTGTCGCGGTATCGTGCAGGACGGAGCAAGGCCTACGGAGCTGAGGACTTTCGAGCAATTGTTTAGCCAGAACAGCAGCTGTTTGATCCTCTTCGCTATCCCCGAATAAATTACGCTTGAAAGCTCCTTTCGCTCCGTTTTTATTGTTATTCGCCAGGGATTGCTTTTGCGAGGATTTCGTGTCAAACGCGCTCCGGCGACTCCGAGCTGGTGAGGTATTCAGTCGTTTCACGTTTTTGAAATCCGGAATATCGTTCTAAAGTCAGTACAATTGTATTAATTTCCTGGTCGGAAAAGTCGTTTGCAAATGATGAGATTTTCTTGATCTTCTCGAGCAGATTTAATGATTTTTACCTGCACAGATGACGAGAACATTTGTTGCTGACGTTTGCTCTTCGAGGTTGAATCAACGTCTCCCAATGATTTGTGACGATGTCTTCGCGTTGTCGTTACATTTTTATCGCGTTGTTGTTTCTCTGCAACCCAGCGTTTCATTCTTCTGCAATAGAAATCCATTGTTTTCAATATCATCCGCATTATCCGAGGCGCCACAAAAAATCACATGATCCGTGGCGAGTTAAAAAAAATTGCAGTAAAATGAGAAAATCGTTGAACGGATGACGGAAAAGAAAGGAAGAGATAAAAAATGTTTACTTGACGAATGGGACGACCATGAAGAATGCGTTAGGACCGACACCCATTTTGACCTTGGGAGTCATGTCTTTTTTGTTGTTGGGCAAATCGGCCAGAGAGAACCATTCGACTTTCTTTATTTCTTTGCGAGTTTTCGGTTCGAATTTCGTGTTCATTCCCACGCCAGAGATAATGTAGAGCCGTACCAATTGATCTTGGATAGTGGACGAGATGTATTCCTTCTCGTCAATGAGATCTGATATGTCAAAACCCGTTTCTTCAAGGACTTCGCGCACTGCACAATGCAAAGGTTCCTCGTCCTCGTTAACTTTTCCCTTGGGAAAACCCCAACTATTCTTCGCCCAGTAACTCTGGACGAGCAGGACTTTGGTCAGGTCGTTGTTCAGAACTATCGCACCAAACGTCGGCACGCTCTGTTTGTATCCTCGCCATTGCTCTATCACTGTGTCTATGTGCGATACGTGCGGTTGCAAAAATGGTATGTGGTGGAATATTCTCGTTGTAAATTCTTTTAGGGTACAAGACTTTAGTTTACGAGAATCTTCCGCACAATAAAAATCCAAGTAAAACCAGTGCGCCAACTCTATTTGAAAACATATCCGCACTAAATCTTTTCTTTCCTCCTCTGGCACGTTTATGATGAAACGGCTGAAAAAAAAAAACAACAGAAATGTTTTTCGTTTCAGCTTTCGGAGATATTCGGATTCGATTCCACTTTTCCTCGTGTTCGTTCTAGTGAATTGCCATTTTTTCGGAAAAACCATAAATTTTGGTCCATTCACGGTTTTTTACCATGAGACGAAGTGTTTTTTTTCCTTTTGAGCTATTTTGAGGTTAATTGCGACGCTTTACAGTATTTTTTTCGAACGTTACGGGGCGGGGTTATGTCGAGAAACGATTCATTTTTTTGGAGAGATTTTCAGTAGTCGGTCAATGTTTTGAGAGATTTTTGTTCAAGAAGCAGATGGTTTTATTGCACGTCCGTTTATTTGCTGTTGGGTTGATTCTATTTGAGGTTAAGGAAAACACTAACCTGCTGAGGTCGTCCAAAATATCTACGGGGATCGAAGGTTCCACCATTTTTACGGATTTTTTCGATTCGGATTATTCAATTGTAAAGACTGACAACGTCCTGCGTGATAAACCTTTTCGTAATAACCAAATCCAGATTTCGACTAAGAACACAACAAAAATTTCCTGGCTACGCTATGAGGAGGTTTTTGTCTATGATGAGCAATGAGCAAATACTAATAGTCTATGCTCGCTTTTGTGACGTTTCGAGGCACGTCACCAGTGAATTCCCCCACTCCGCCGCTGCTCATCAATATGTTGCTCTTTCTCCTTCTTCAATGTTTTTCCCCTCCCTTGGTGGGGCAATCGAATCGACTAATGGGAGAGTCCACTGTAGACGCTTCGTAGGTTCCAGAAAATTCTAAATCGTCGGTAGAGGCGCTGAAATCAGGGCAATAAATTGCCGAGTTTCCTGAACAAAAGAAATCGACTAACCTAAACTAGCCGTGCAGTTTGTCATCAAGTTGGATTTTAAAACACGTGTACACGTTTCAACCAAATGTAAAAGATTTTTGAAGTTGATACTCTGATCGAAAACTTTCGTTCGGTCTCACAAAAGTAAACGATGGTCGGAAAAAAACTAACGTCAACGAAGCGAAAGCACGAGGACGATGATTCTGTTTCGGAGTCCTCACATTCCGCAGATAATTCTGATTTCGAAAATCGCTCGGATTCGGACGATTCGAATACAATCACAAAAACAAAAGTGGTGCCGATCAAAATTCCAGCCAAAAAGAAAAAACGTGGTATTATTTATCTGTCAACAATTCCAAAATACATGAACGTAACCAAACTTCGGGAAATTATGGCAACTCATGGCAAAGTGGGGAGAGTTTATTTGCAACTGGCTGACACAGGTAATTCTTTATAGCAACAATTGAACAAATAACCATCGATTCCGTACTATTATAAATTTTGACTTATCATTGGAAACAACAATAATAATAATTGTAATGATTTCGGCAATTAGTTCTATACACAGTCACTGAAATATGTGAAATTTCTATCTCGCAATCTGCTATTCTTTCAATAAATTTTCTCTCTTCCTGCTAATGGAATTCCAGAAACAGAGGCTGTGAAAAAAAAGAAAAAGAGAAAAGTGGCAGCCAGACATTTCACCGAAGGTTGGGTGGAGTTTGAAAGTAAAAAAGTAGCAAAGAAAGTTGCGGCAATTTTGAACAATACACAAATTTCAACGCAGAAGAAAAGCAAATTTTATGATATGATTTGGAACATCAAATATTTGCCCAGGTACAGTAGAAAATTCTCAAAACATGAAAAAATTTTATATTACCTCGCTTGTCGAGAGTCATGAAAAATTATTTGCTTCATTGAAAAATATTTTCTATTTTTTGAATAATCAGATTCAAGTGGATTCATTTGAGCGAACGTTTAGCCTACGAAAGAGCAGTTCACAAGCAGAGATTGAACGCCGAGATAGCTCAAGCGAAACGTGAGGTCAATTTCTTTTCATACAATGTTGACCGCAGCAAAAAGCTTCGGAAAAAGGAACAAGCGGGCGAAATGTCGAATTTTGTTGCTCCCGAAATCAAACAGCGAGACACGGATATGGAAATCAGGAGAAGGAAGAACAAAGATCAAAGTGACGACAGAACGACTTTCCTCAAATCATTGTTCAGCAGATCCGATTAAACTTGTAGAAAATTTCTTCCATGTAAATAAAGTGAATATTTTAATGATGAAATCCCATAGAATTGTCAAGTATTTCGATCTGCAGTAGCCAAAATTTCGAGAGCAAAAAATTATTGGCGATTGAGACGCTTCGGAGAAAAAAATTCGAATAAATAATCATCGCAGAATTGCGATTTACTACGAAATTATGGGAAATAAATTGAATGGCGGAGTTTGTGTCGATTTGTAAATCCGGCTATCATTCTATCGTCAACGAAGTTTTATCGTTTCGTAGTGTCTTTTTATTTTCTCGTCGATAACATTCTTTTGATATTATTTTCAACTTCTCTCGTATCGCTGCTCATTAAGAATGCATATGAAACAATGTAAATGTCTTGGTTGACCACAAAACTTCAGTAACTGGTGAAAAATTCCGAGAAATGTTTGCGATACGAATTGCAGCATCTTACGGAAAATTCTAGAAAATATTCACTCTCTGAGTTGATACGAGAATGTACGATCGCCGTTTCGTAGTTTTCTTAATATTTGGAACAAAAAAAATAATTCTGAGACTCAATATGTATTAGTCCGTCGAATGATTTGAGAGTCATACTTAAAAATAATTTTATGTTATATAAAATATGTTTATTGGTCTAAGGATTTTTCTACTTGGAGCGATAATCTCTGGCGAGGTTTTTACCACTCGCGTCGATTTGTTATATTCGGCTCTTTCTGAACTTTTTGGCGAGCCGATGAGACATTTTTTTAACCGCTTCTGGATCGTTTAATTTTTATTTTTTTATGGGCTCGGGATTTTTTTAAATAAAAAAATATAGTTCGATGCGTTTTTTGCAGGACTTGGCTATGAAGAATTTTCGCTTTTTAGCCAGCAGTTTTGAATGAAATAATAAATAATGACACACAATGAAATGATGAAAACAATAATTGAACCTTTCGTTAGAAATATTTGGTGGCCCTGAAAAGGGCCGTTGTTGAGACGAAGCGAAAAGATTTAAGCTTTCTTTTCGGTTTTCTTGGGCAGAAGTACTGCTTGAATATTGGGCAGAACTCCACCTTGAGCGATCGTGACTCCGGAAAGGAGTTTATTAAGCTCCTCGTCGTTGCGGATTGCCAATTGAAGATGACGAGGCATGATCCTGGTCTTCTTGTTGTCACGAGCTGCGTTGCCAGCCAACTCGAGAACTTCAGCGGCCAAGTATTCCATTACTGAAGCAAGATAGACCGGAGCTCCGGCACCAACTCGCTCAGCATAGTTTCCTTTGCGAAGAAGACGATGAATTCTTCCAACGGGGAACTGAAGTCCAGCCCTGTTGGAGCGGGTCTTTGACTTTCCCTTTACTTTTCCACCTTTGCCGCGACCGGACATGTTTGATAGAGTGGGAGTTAGCGGAAAGAGAGATTAAATGCTTCGGTGGTTAGCCGAAAGGAGTCTGTTGACGAAAATACCCGGACGAGCCTATTTATGCTCTATGGATACCAACAACCGCACCAATGACAGCGAGGCAGCACGCGATTGGTGCGCTGGTTGGAACTGCTCCCCCCACTCCAAATTTATTGATTTCCTGCGCGATTCGTTACTGTTTTGCCTTCTTGTGAATACGCGTCGGTTTTTTTTCGCTTCCACTCTTTACGAAAGCTTTGTAGACTGAAATATAGCACAGAGTACTCGAATAGAAAGGGATATCTTGAAAATTCGTTTGTTTTCATTATTTTTGGTGTTGTCTTAAAATCTACTTGTATTTTACTGATTCTCGGGAACTGAACCATAAAAATTTGCTGCTCAGTAGCTGTGGTTTCGAGTTGTTTTGCTGCACCATCCCCTCCACGCATGTCTGAGCCAATGAGGATGCAGCATCGTTCAGGCAAAATGCTTAAAACACTCGTTTCATGGAATCGGGACACCATTTTTCGTCAGTCTTTCTGAACGACACTCCGGAGTTGATTTTAATCCGCTGAGATGGCTCGTACCAAGCAAACCGCTCGCAAATCCACGGGAGGAAAAGCGCCTCGTAAACAATTAGCTACTAAAGCTGCACGGAAGAGTGCGCCTGCAACTGGTGGAGTGAAGAAACCTCATCGCTATAGGCCTGGAACTGTTGCTCTCCGTGAAATCCGTCGTTACCAGAAGAGCACAGAACTTCTCATCCGCAAGTTGCCATTCCAGCGACTTGTTCGTGAGATTGCTCAGGACTTCAAAACGGATCTTCGATTCCAAAGCTCTGCTGTGATGGCCCTTCAAGAAGCCAGCGAAGCTTACTTGGTCGGTCTTTTTGAAGATACCAACTTGTGTGCCATCCACGCCAAGCGAGTCACCATCATGCCGAAAGACATCCAACTCGCTCGTCGTATTCGAGGCGAACGTGCTTAATTCACCCATCATCGATGCAACGGCCCTTTTCAGGGCCAACAAAAAATAACGAGGCACTCGACTTTCAAATCTTCATACTTTGAGCTCCTACATTCCAATCCTTAAAAATAGCGAAGTAAATGGATTACGTTAACCAGTTGACTCGAAAACCATGAATCAGAAAACGAACAAAAATATTACTCCGATCCCTAAGATAATAGAGTAGATACAATGTGTAGAGTTATTTCCGACCACAGAAAATTTCTTCATCTTTAGAATAACAGTCAAAAATATTCATTCAAGAAATTTGCTAAATTGATTGAAAATAAATGAAGGAATCATCTTAAGCTGAAGAATGGCTGCGGCCATTTTTAAATTAGGATTCACGTTCGAAAATATTGACCATTATCTCGAATCGTATTTATTCAGCGAAAGCTTTTCACAGCGCCAAACGTACGAGCTACTCCGAGACTGTCATGCACCAGTTTCTTTATATTATTGAAGAGGCCAGAAGTTTGAAAAGGTCGAAGCTTTAGATGAGCATTTTTGGCGAATTCAAAAACATTAATATTTGTTATCAACCCTCCCATAATAATTGATGGTCTTTGCTATCCAAATCCATGTCGCGTATGGGATAATTTTATTTTTAGCCCAAGAATTACCAACAGCTGGTAAATGTTTCGTAAGCCATAAATCCGAATGCATCATGCAGTATATGAAAGCCAGTAAAGATCGTTCTGCTAGGAGATAGCGAATAGCGATGTGTAATATTCTGTTTATCCCTTCTCCAATGAGATCCATGACAGAAATGGGCAGTGTGTTATGAGCAGGTCGACGAATTCGTGGCGGACATGAAATTCCTCGCTTTGACACCCATTTATTTTTTTTCGTCTCTCTCGGTTGGAAACAAATCGTGATTAGTCAGCGAGTGGTTAGAGATAATTCACAAGTCAGTGTAATAAAAAGCTCATCTGTGTCCGTGCGTTGTAAAATATGATTGAAAACTATGTTTGCCATTTCTTCACAAGGTTATCACGTCATTGAGGTGTAAATTCTCGTCATGTGACAAATAGTGATATTATGGCGTATTTATCGAATTATTTAATCGTAATCAAGATACTATGATGGGATCGAGATTAAGGTGCGTCGAAAGTTTCTCAATTTTCTTATTGAGCCTACTATAACCTCCAAACTATACGAACAGATTGACTTTCACCTTTCATAGGTTAAGCGTTGGAGAGTAAGCCTCCCACTTATATTTTCTTGTCGCTAATTCACTTAATAAAACAATAATCTTTCGTTTTTTGATCAAATAATTAGTGACATCGGTATATGATTTTCTTTGCATTGTAAAGAATTGACATATTTCGATAAATTTGGTCGATTTTCGTAACGTGCGATCTTACGAAATCGATTTAAATTTCTGATAAATTGATCGAGTTAGCTAATTATTATTCATTTTCATAATTATTATATTGATTTTACTCACTCATCATTGAACCCGCTGTTCCCACGAGGCATTTTTATTAATAAAAATCAACTTCTGGCAACTTGGGAGTTTTTCATTCTATGTCTTGATCCTATCAACTGGAAGAATTCGAAGAAGAAGAAATAAATCGTAACATAACATTGCATGAAAAATCGTTGCAGAGAAAATGTCAAACAATTGTTCGAGTGTTTCTGCGAAGTGGCAGCTCCGTCCGTTGAGAAACAGCCATGGATACTGCAAAAGTATCCAGAAACGTTTGTCGATCAGGAAATCCTCAAGTCCGTACCAAAATTCGCTTATCCTTGCGAATTTGAAAAGTAAGTATTTTCCACTGTTAAAAAATTGTTCTGCGTCCTCCAATCGAGTTCTGTCTGGGATAACGGCAACATGAAAACATTTCTGTTTCCTTTAGCGCGCTCGTCCAACATTTCTCATTTGTTCTTACGAGCATTGATTCTAAATGGACCTTTGGATTCTGCAGGCACGATCCAAAGACGCAAACTGCTCTGGTGATTCTGAGCCCTTTGCCCTGGCACGAGATTTTCTACAAGTAAAGATTTTCCCATCGACTTATTCAACGTCCGAATGTCTGCAAATTTACATAATCATTTGTTTGTGCTCATCTCTCCCCATCAGGGTCTGAATTATCCATAAAAAATATTTTTTTTCTCTTTTCAGACTTTTAAATCACATCGCTACATTGACGTCCAGTAACAATGCCGGCGACCTATGGAAATTTCTTGGTGATGTGTACAGTTGCGGAGTCCCCATACCTGGAGCGACCTTAACCATTCCATCACCAGATCCAAATATTGTAAGCCATAAATTACATTATTCATGAACAAATTCCAGGAGACACGGTTTAATTTCGAAAAATTCAATCCATTCGTCACATGTTGATTGGGATAAAGAAATTCGTGGGAAAATTAATAAATTTTCATGAAATCGAACGAAAACTTTATTGCAGACATTCGTGTGTCAAAGTCCACGCCAATTCCAATTACCCAGCATCCCGGAAAACGTGAGTACATCGGCTAAGAAGTCAGGCTGAAGTTTCGTGAGGTTTTTCGTATGTAAAGATTGAGCCAGTTCAGAAAAAATGATGAATTTTTATTGCATTCACTTTCAGAGAAATTTGACGGAATATTACAGCGCTGTAGATTCGCAAAACATGATGATCGTGTTCGCCTCGATGTTATACGAACGTCGCATTATTTTTACGTCCAAGCGACTGTCGAGACTGAGCGCTTGTGTGCAGGCCTGCAACGCACTTATTTATCCCATGATTTGGCAACATATTTACATACCCGTGTTGCCGTTACCACTCATGGATTATTTATTGGCACCAATGCCTTTTCTCATTGGTGTGCCTGCTCCTATTCTTCTGGTACGTCAAAACAAATTTATTTTCTTTTATTTTTAATGTCTATAAACCGGAGAGACGTTTTCGTCTATTTCCGTTTTCTCTTCATTTGTGACACTCGAAATTTTTTCAGCGTGTACGAAAAAGTGATTTGGGTGAAGTCGTGGTACTGGACGCGGATAACAATACGATAGAGACGCCGTTTCAAGACTTGGAATCCCTTCCGACTGACGTGGTAATTTATTTTCTCGAAGAAAAGAAAAAAAAAAATTCCTCGTTCTTTTGATAATTTTCCTCTTATTTTTTCTCGTTTTTTTTTTTGCTTCTCGTTAATGAAGAATATCGTTTCTAATGTAATTTTTGTCGATCAGGTCACAAACTTGAAAAGGGCCCTGCGCAACCGACCGGCTCTCCTCGGCGATGGTGTCTCTAGGGCGTTTTTACGTGCCCTCGTACAACTAACTGCTGGTTACAGAGAAGCACTTACTCTTCAACAGGGCGAGCGCATAACTTTTGATGAAAACGCGTTCGTCGAAAACCGACCAACCTCGATGCAACCGTTTTTACGAAAAATGTTGGAACTTCAGATATTCCAGCAGGTATAATCAATTTATTTATCGTCTCTGTTGGTCTTGTTACGCTATTTTATCGAATTTCGCTCTCAATTTTTTCTAAAACTAACAAAATCGCCATTTTTGTCGTGCGACTGTTTTGTCGTATCAGTTTTGTACTCTTCGGTGCTTTTTTCTCTCTAAAGTGACATTTTTGATCATCGAATTAATTTGATATGATTTTTTCTAGTTCAAGTATTAATTTGTGGTTTTACTGATGCACGTTTTTTCCTCGATATTTGCAGTTTATCGAAGAACGTCTGCACATGCTCAATTCCGGCCTCGGTTTTTCCGACGAATTCGAAATGGAGGCGTGCAATTATTCCGACAAATCGGGTAGTAAATTTATGCAGCAATATCGCGAATGGACATACGCGATGCGCAAAGAGGGCTCTGCTTTCATCCGTAGCGTTAAGGACAAGGTTCGTAACAAGAATTTTCGAGCTGGTTAACGATAAAAATTGTAATCGTAAATGTAATGTCTCGTCATCCATTTTTAGGCAAATCCGGCCGTCAAATATGCCGTGAAGTCTGTAAGCACGTTTGCCATTATTTTCCTACTAAAATTGTTTTTACATTTTTTAGCAATAAACGAAAAAAAAAAATGCATTCGATCACTAAAATGTTTAATCCTCTTAATCCGTAAGAAAAACTTATAGACGAAAATTTGACCCTGGGGAAAAAAATACCGCGCTCGAGCTTCAAAAAATATTCAATCATTTATTGAAATTTTTCAAAATTCCTAATTTTGAAGAATTTCAAAAAATTCAAAAATTGTACTAACTCGTCTTGAATTTTTTCAAGGTCAAGGACAGAGGCAAGGATATGAAAACTGCGTACAAAGGATTGAAATTCAAAGGTAATAAATAAAAAATTATCGTTGTTCATATTTTTTCACGATTTTCCCGTAATTATTCGAAATCTCGACGGTTAATTTTGTTCCTTCCAAGATCCTAGACAACTTGGCTAGGTTAATTTTTTTTTAACTTCATCGTTGCTGCCCCCAATTCGCCGAGTTGAAGAATCGATTGAGCCGAAGTTGAACTGCAATTTTTGACAATTATAGGACGTTCGAGAGGAAGTGAAAATAGTATGAGATTCCAGCAGCCGCGTTCGGCTCCGAGTTCACCGACTCTCGATCGGAGACCCACAATGTTCGGTTCGCCTTCAAAATCTCCGAGCGGTTTCACCGCAACGACCAGTTACCGCAAAGAGCTACGGATTCGGAACATCAACGTGTCCGATGCCAGGTAAAGATAAAGACGCACAAAAACAATGTTTGGAAATTGCAAATAATTTTACTGGAAAATGGACAGTAAATATTCGAAACAATGCCGCAATTTTAGTAGAAAACAATACTCGCCGTTGAGCCCTAACTCGCCAGAGGAAACGGACTCGCCTCCGGAACGACTCAACATCGATCTTATGCACGAACTCCAGGATGTTATTTATCCCAACAATCCACCTGTTGATCGAACTGTAAGTATTTATAAAACAACATCAAACGATTGTTGAAAATTTCATCATCTACGATCAAATTTTAATATAAAACAAAAGTTCTGCAAATTTTAGAGTCGCTAGATATTTTGGAAATTCCCCAATTTTTCTTTTCATTTCGTAAACCATTAAAATTTTTTTTTATTAATTAATGAATTTTTTCCCCATTGCCACTCTTTGATATAAACATTTTTGTCTTTTTTTTATCAAACTGTGACATGTGTCTGTCAAGATTTTTTAACATCTGCTTTTCAATGTTGCGAATCGAGTAGTTTTTGTGAAACGAGCTTTCATGTGTAAGTGTGCCAATAGCATTTGTCCAGTGAAAATCGTTCATCCATGAATCGCGAAGCAGAAAAACGTCGAAAAAATTTTATCTGAAGTTTGTTCCATGTGCGTTCGATTATTTCCTGGTTCATTATCTCATTGACTCATTTGACATGACACCAATCATGGGAGCACAAAAACCGATGACCTTGACCATTAGCGGCTATTGATTGAACGAAACACCAAAAAAATGCATTGCAAATAATAAAGAACTCGAAATTAGAGCGAATTGGCCGCCCAGGTTTTCGTAACAAATCAGCGAAATCGTTTCGAGTACAAAATAAAAAGTCAAGGTCATCGTTATCATGTTTTTTTTACCATTTCGCGTTGCTTGCCATTTACATCCATAGCGATACGAAAAAAACATTGAAAAAAAATCAAATTGGCATGGAACGTTTCACGGAATGCACAAATCGTCGAAACGTTGAGCACGGTATGAATTTATCATTTTTGAGTAAAACAGACCACGAGTCCTGATCGAACACACGCCGAGACACGGAATTCTTAGGATTTTATTCTATTTCGAGGCGAAATTGCATTATTTTCCTAAAATGGCCTGCCGATTAATGATTTCCATATTTTCTTCGTCTGACGAACCGAAAATGATGATTTGATTATTTATCCCAGTCACAAAGTAGCGCACCTTGAGTCTGTTTTCCTCAAACACGAAAATGATTGCCAAAGACGTAACTAATCGTGTTTATGGTTTTTAAGTTTGCGTTTTTCGCTTGGAGGGTAATTGTGAATGAAGGTCATTGACTCAAGGATGTCGATAATAAATTAGAAGATTTTTCTGGCGCGAAATCGTTGCCGGACGTCGTGACCTTGATTCAGACAATTACCGTCCTTTAAAGAGTTCGAAACCATAGTGAGCTTTCGTTGTTGTTTTTTTTTTTTCTTTTTTTTTTCTTTGTGGTTAATATTTCAGTTGAAACCAGTTCGCAGTTTAGACAGCTTGAGACCTGCATGGAGTGGGCGCTTGCGGCACGGCCCCCTGCCTTGTACCGTAACTTCAAAAGATTCTGAAGTTTACCAAAAACCCAAATTGCCCCATCACAATGTTGTCCCTGCCCAAAGTGTCTCAGGAGTCTCCGAAGTTCATCCAAAAGCCTCGGAGCTCGTCAATTGCTATTCTCCCAACCCCAAAATCCCACTTCCGGCCCCATGTCTTGCTCACAACCCAAAACACGAGCCCATGGATATTTCGTGCTATTTGTCTACGTTCGGTCATTCCAGGACTGGCGACACGAATAATCAAATTTTCAATAGAATTCCTGGGACTTTGCATTCGACCAATCCGTTCATCGGCAGTATGCTCGATTCCATTTGTACTCAAGATGCAGTAGAACGCGAGAGTAACAGTCTCGAGCACAAATCGATTTTGTCCGAAAGCTCGAGCTACTCGAACAACCTACTTGATCCTTGTAGCGTTAACGTCGACCTTACTAACTCGAGAAATACGAACGGTAGCACGAAATACTCGAGTGGCCAATCGCAGGACCCTTTCGATACCAGCACCATCCAAATTCCACCAGTTTCGATCACACGTCTTCATTATTCTCATACCCACAAAGAGCCTAGTGATTTTCTTCATTTTGCACAAGTAAATACCGATCTTCACGCTACACAGGAGAAGGTAAACATTCGTCATTTTTTTTCATTTTTTTTTCCTTCATTTTTTACATTTTTCTCATAATTATTTGCCATTTGGGACGGATGTCGCGTAAGGCCAGGGGGAATGTAATAAATTCATGAAAAACTCATTGGGGCTTTGATCGCACTGCCAAGGTCATGGAATGAGAAGATTTTATCCCAAAGAAGGGAAACGACATTTTTGTCACGATTCCATGAGCTTGGCCGTGTCGACAGCATTAACGAATAATTTTTTTCTTGTTACAGTTCGATGTCGATTTTATTTTCAGACATCAGCGCCCGTGCAGCAAGATTTGATAAGACTAGACTCGATCAACGGCGAGGACGAGTTCAATCCGCTTTTGTGGTCGAATTCCTCGTCGTACGGAGACCCAAAACAAATGACGCAATCGTTGCACATACCGCAGATGGCTGAGGGGTTGAGCAACCCTTTGTATCCGTACTTTTTGCCGAAGCACAACAGCAGCGATCACCAGCTTTTCGCTCACGGGACTAACGAGAGTTTGAGGGATTTTGATTTGCTGCAAGAGTACGGCCTCGATTTCAACAAATTCAGCCTTGCTAATGGAGCTTCAACTTCGACCTCAACGACCTCCAAACAAGAAGCTCCCTGTGATCGAAACAACCAAAAAATAGAGTCTATCCGAGACGATCCTTTCGGCAATTCCTTCGCTTCGACACCCATCAAATCCCAACAGAACTGGACGAAATTCGAGTAACCGGAAGTATCCCCACTTTTCCAACATTCAAACGACTGCTCACTCATCATTACTATTTATTTTAAGCTTTTGTTACGTGACCATGGGAAATTCTCTCGCAATGCTGAATCAATTTTTTCTCTCTCGTACGAATTTTCGCGATTGGCCGTTTTTTTAGTGTTGACTGGCCCGGGCAAAACGTACGCAGTTTATTTAATCAATTAGAAAATTACCGCAATTTATTAATTTGCCAATTAATTTGGAAAAAAAAATTTAGAATTTTTTTTCGGAGCGTGCTCCAGTTTTTATGAATTTTGAATATTTCTTGAAATCGTGTATTTTTTTTTTTTAATTGTCACCCCGTTATTATTTTACCATTTTTTTTCGTGTCATTTCGTAATAACGATAAAAAATCATTTCGATCGTCGACGGTTTAAGATTCCGGAATTCGAAAATCATTGGCAAGAGAGGTCACGTGACCTTGAATCGAACGATCACTCGTTGTCGTACGATTTTGATGCTCAGATGGAAAAGAGCGCGTTGGGTGACTCGGCGAATGAAAAGTTGCGCCGATTTTTGTAAATATAGTTTTATGGAAAAGAAAAAACATTAAAAAATACTTGGAACCTTAGAGAACGCGTGCAAAGGGGTCGCCAGTGGCCGCTCGATTAATTTGTACATTTTATAGATTTACATATGTATATATATGTATGGACGATATACACGAAGGAGCGAGGCGAGTGGAGGGAAGCAGCCCCGAAAAAAGGTCGAATTTTTATTATTTTCTGACGAAAAATCGAAAATCTCTCTAAAATGACATTTTCGGGATCAGAGAAAAGTGAAAATCGCTTTTTTTCAAGCCTGCTTCGCTCTGCTGGGCCAATCGCTACATAACAATATTTAGCAGCAGCAAAATACAAATCAAGCATATTTATCCGCATTTTACATAAAGAATCCGCCATTTTTTTTCGTATAATTATTTACGATGAATAATGGAATGGACGAGACTTCGAGTAACGAAACTAAAAAAACGATTGAAAAGTAAAAAAAAAAAGTGATAGTAGATATACTCAGTTAGATGGGCAACCCCGAACAATACTTCCAATCGAGAAAAATGTTAACTTTTTTGTTGAGATAAAAAAAAACGAGTCAATTGTTGTACGTTTTATCGCATATTTAAAGATAATATCTTTTTATAGAAACTGTTCGAATAGCACAAAACGATTTGTAATTAAATTTTACAACCTCGTTTCCCAAATATTTCTCCTTATTTTCCTTGCTTCGTCGCAATCTCGAGAAAGTTCTGATCTGAGGGGTCTTGCTAAAGCAAGCACTAGAATTTCAGTCCGGACCGAGACGCTAGCTGCTTTTGGATCCAACGGCGGAATCAGAAACGATCCGGAAATGTGCCCTGCGACGAAGAAAGTTCTGCTTGGCTAAGGCGCCTTTGGTGAAAATATGATCGTGGAAAATTCATGAGACGAAAAAAAACGTTTTCCAAGGACGTAAAACACAAATTGTTCATTGGGCTCCATGCAAGTCATCGCTTGCTATATTTTCGATAATTATTCAATGATCAGAAGGTGGTATGTATTTTTGAATATTTTTCCCATCGCCGAGATCAAATTTAATTGGATGCGACCGAATCGTAAAGTAAGCAAGTCCCAAGCCAATATTTCCTTATGAGTTCGATGAATAGACCCGGAAAAAATGTGAACGCACTGGGCGTACTTGTATTTTTTTTCTTTCTTTTTTTAAATTTTTTAATTTTCAAAAAATTTTATATTAATTTTTTTAAGAAAGTTTAGGGGCTGACCTGTCACAATTTTCCTATTGGTTGTTTCATAGTCCATAAAGAGTTCACTTGAAGAGCTACCCAACGCTATCGCTGATGCGATAAAAGAGGTAAACATTTTCAACCACGTATTCCGATCGCTGCTCATTTTGCTTTAACGGAGAGAAAATAAAATGGCGAATAATGCGATGTTATTCCTTTGTTTACAGCGACTGGCACTCCCTGATTTCAAGATTCCAAATGAGGTTCAAGAGGTAAACATTCAACCCAAGTTACACAACGTTTCATACCATGAATATGTATAGTTTTATCGTATCGTTTCTTTCATCCACTTCACAGCTTATAAAGGATGCGGCGACCTCTGTGGTTCATGAGGGAAATGTTTTGAAATGATTGACGCGAAAAAGTGACAACAAATAATAAGGCGATTTTTTAAATATTTTCAGCTATTTGGGCTTGCTCAGACCGTGAATCAGGTGAGTCAAGAGATGAAGGAGATTTTCAGATTTTAGTTTTCTATGTCGACGAAATTTAATATTTTATTTTTATTTATTCATTTCTTTACTTTTTTATTGACAGATCTCGAAAGTTCCAATGCAAGTGCTGGTCGCTGCAACTGCTCCGGTAAATGATTAAAAGACCGTCCGAAATAATGTGAAGTACGTTGTTGCAGGATTAGAAAAAAAAACCAAAAGCGTTTTTTTGCCCATTTCAGTTCTCGTCGTCGCCGCTTTGATACGCCCCCACAGGGTTCTACGGCGAGAGAGGGCGCACTCATAGCCTTGGCGATCGCAAACTAAAAGATCGTGGGGCCAAACCTGAAATCCTGAAGTCCTTGATCGCTGCCGAAGTCATAATCGTCTTCTCCTTCGTCTCTCACCTTTTTTTCGTATTATTATTCTAAGTATTTAAAGAAAAAGAATAAAAAAGATAATGGAATGTCGAGTCGTGTATGTTTTTTTTTTTCAAACCGGATATCGTTACGAAAGAAAGTTTTCGGTTGGATTTATTGAATCCCTGGAAATAAGGAGCTTCAAAACAAAAAAGTATGACAATGATCCCTCCTCCACGCTGTCTCAGAAACTAAAAGAGAAAATTGTGTTCCATTGTGGCGATCGATGCGCGAACGGTCGGCCCGTCTCACTGGTGGCTTCGCCCGAAGTCGCTGTACTTGCGAGTTCCCGAAAGCTGTATGTATCGGCCACGTATCGAAAATGTCGCTGTCGGTTGAATTTACGGATTTACCTCCTGGCATTATTATTTTATTTATTTATGAATAAATAAACGAGTTTGTCTGCTGAATTATGGGGTGTCTGATGATTTTATTGTTTCGACCACTTGCTGCGCCAAAAAATAGTTGAGGAATCTCGTCCATTCACGATTTTTTCCACCAGGAGAATTTTATTTTCTTCCGGGAAATAAATTCGCGTTCTCGCCGGCTTACCGATATAACTCCTCGAATGATTTATCATCATTCCACGCGACACGTGTATCAACATAATTACTTTAATTATCCAATTTACCAGGAGCGTGTATGTAAACATTCTTCAAGGTCATGACTCTCGAGTAACATCGATTGCCCTATAGAGGCCCGTAAAGACCATATGGCTGCTCGTGTTTGTTGCCAGAAGCTGAGTTTGTGGACTCGTTGTTATGGTTACATGTAAATATGGCTGAAGCTACGACAGTCCCGTCAGTGACGGCCGCTTGGAAAGACAACAAAAAAAGGTACTTCAAATCCTCCGAGTAAATTGTATTTTATTGCGTAAGTAAAAGAAACTTTGACCCAACAAATATTCACGGGATAGTTGTAAAACGTTTTTGAGTGGGTGTAAACTCGAGAATTTGACAGTTCGTTCTCATTGACCAGGATCCAGTTTTCCTTGAATATCGTTTCGTGTTCCTGTTCAATTTCGGTTCGATGTTTTACGTTTTTTCGAGTGCGACCAACATGCTCGCAAAATCGAATGACGCCGGGTGTCGTTCGTTTGTGATCACATCGAAAATGCGTTACTATTTTTTTCCACCGCGTGTCATTTACCTCGCGAACCTCTTGCCCAAGTGGAACAAGACGTATTCAAACATTTCGCAACCTAAAGAAAATCCATAACCTCGCGTGTCAGTAGGTCTCAAAATAGGCTCGTTACTTACATGCGAACATAAGAAAACACAGATTCAAGGCACCACGAGAACTGATTGCTCTGCTGTACAGCTATTTCAAGTTTATCGCAGCAACGTCGTAGCAAACCTATCGGTTTTATCTTCGTTCTCATTTCTCTAAGTCTCTCGGTTCGAGCATTCCCACAAATTTGTCATTATGCAGTGTTTGTTAAATTTTTACTCAGCCCAAAGGGTCTGCGTCTAAGATAATTATTAAATCGATGAAACCCTCGATTGTCCTTTCTCCTCGACAGTATTTGCTCGAAAGTTGAACTCGTGTGACCAAAGATTGCCATTCCTCGATCGGGATACCCAAGACGAAAGAGTGCAGTGAAATTTCTTACTAAAACGAACTCGAAATTTTCATTCGCTACGTGAGAACCGAATTTTCAAAGCATCAAACATTTTTAGTGAATAATCAATTCGATTATAATTTCAAGACATAACGAAATGCTCATTTTTTGTATAAAATTGCGAGGGAATTTTTTAAGCCAATTGTAAACATCACCCGACAAGGTGATTGTTTTTTTTCCCACGTGTTTCTTTAGATTCCGATCGCACGTATGTGAATAAATTTGAAACGCGATATTTGTCGATCGGGATTTTCTTGAACTTCGTAATTTTTGCAATAAAATTGAAAAACATCGACGGTCAAAAAAATGAGAGTAAAAAGTTACATTTTTTCAAGTATGATCGAAAGAAATGGTTCCTTGTTAACCCCGACCCGGAAAAATTAAATTGGCGTATTCGCGTTAACTAGAATCTAGATATTTTTGGGTCACGAACGTCGTAATGTGCGATTGATCCACTGTCGTAATTATGGGTTCGAGGAAATGAAGAATAAAAAAGTGGAACTGGAGGTCCCTTGGAATTTGATTAACATCGGACGTTAGTCGCCGAGTCAATACACAGCGAAGTACCTCCTTCTATATCCACTCATGAATCATTAATAAAATCCAACGTGACTTGTTCGTTCACCATTTAATAATAACGACGAGCGGTGTAGCAGACTACAGACGGAAAGTATTATTAATAAAAAACTTTGGTCGCTTCATGGACACGCACCCAGCAACGGTATCATCGATTATAAAACATCGAAACGCGTTTCCATTTTTTTTTCAAAGTATGAGCTATCATTCCCTCGGGCAGAAATAGTGAAGACGCGTATCAGAATTTCGTAGTTTCCGATTCCCTGCTCCGGTGTAAAAAACAGGAAATCTTTCATTAGAAACGAAGTTCCGTCCACGAGTGTCAAAGAGTTTCCCTGAGACGTGACTGACTGTTGTTCGCAGAGTGTAATGACGGAATTGAACAGAAAAATAGTGCACGGGCTAAAGTGTTATCGGCTGAATTGGTGTGCGAGCTTGGATCGCTGAAAAAGTATTGGCGATAGGAAAGTGGCGGGAGCGAGGGCGAATGAAGATGAACCGGTACATAACCTTGAACCAGCTGGGCGATGGGACTTTCGGGTCTGTTGTATTGGGCGAAAGAATCGACACCGGTGAAAAAGTGGCGATCAAACGGATGAAGAGGAAATATTATTCGTGGGAAGAAGCCATGAACCTTCGGGAGGTGAAGGTGAGAAAAAATGGAAAATAAAAAAAGTTGTTCGTGGTCGGAAATCGCGATTGACAGTGCGTGGGCGCCATCTGCATAAAACGCCTGCAGAGCCGGTGGCAGAAATCGACACTACAGACCCGTGATCGTTGGGCGAGTATATTTTTTTTAGTCCAGAAGTGTAAAAGATTGTTTTTTGATTCCATAGTCATTAAAGAAGCTGAGCCATGCCAATGTGGTGAAATTAAAAGAAGTCATCCGCGAGAATGACGTTCTGTACTTCGTCTTTGAATACATGAAGGAGAATCTTTATCAACTTATGAAAGATCGGTCAGTGGGTTCAAAAATTTCGATACATTTTTGGAAATATTCGATTATATCGCAATCGTGTTACATAAAAATCGTTCGATTGTCAAGGTCCAAACTCTTCCCAGAGCCTGTCATCCGAAATATGGTTTATCAAGTACTCCAAGGCTTGGCTTTTATGCACAAACATGGTTTTTTTCATCGTGACATGAAGCCCGAAAATTTGTTATGTATGGGCCCCGAACTCGTCAAAATAGCGGACTTTGGTTTGGCTCGTGAGATTCGCTCACGACCACCGTATACGGATTACGTATCGACGAGATGGTAAGTTATCGTCCTCAACGCTTAGCCGTTAGAGTACATACTGGGTCATATTGACCCGAAAAATGTCCTGTCGACGATTTTTTGGTATTTGATTTTTGAATCATGGATTTTACTGCAGAAAACGTCTCTGCACAAAAAAAGAAAAAAAAAGTGCATATTTACCGGAATAGAACTACTTGAAAATTGCCCTGGGTCAAATTGACCCAATATGCACTTATAGGATCTGTGCACGCGAAGCGTTAAAGTTCACTGATTGCCTCACTCTGTGCAGGTATCGAGCACCGGAAGTCTTGCTACACTCTACAACGTACAACAGTCCCATCGACATTTGGGCGGTCGGTTGCATAATGGCGGAGTTGTATACCTTCCGACCTCTATTTCCGGGGAAAAGCGAAATCGACGAAATCTTCAAGATCTGTTCAGTGATTGGCACCCCCGAGAAAGACGATTGGCCGGAAGGTTATCAACTCGCAGCTGCTATGAACTTCAAGTTTCCCATAATGAGTAGAATCCCTTTGAAAGATTTGATTCCTAATGCGAGCAACGAAGCGATCGAGCTCATGGAAGACATGCTCCAATGGAATCCAATAAAACGGCCGAGTGCCCAACAGTCTCTTAGGTTACATTTTTTCCTCATTAATACGCGTCATCCACGGGTTTGTCGTTTTTGAGTAACGCTGTTGCGATTCTCGGACCAACAGATATCCTTATTTTCAAGTCGGAGGGCCCCGGGGCGTCAGCAGTAAACGAATAGGCGTGAATGCTCAGCGTGAACTGATCATGAACAAAGTCAATATCCCACCCACGGAACCTCTCTACGACTACATGCGACAAGATGCCAGCGAGAACGACAACAACTCGCGATTGACCGAAAAAGTTATGATCCAACCTCAACAGCAACCGGTTCTGCCATTGCTCAATCACAACAATCGCAAAAGAGATAATTCTCTGAAATGGGAGGAAGAAGATTTTGCCAATATTTTAGGGTTCGTTGAAACACTTGATAAGAAATTTACTGCACGTGAGAGATCAGTCGATATCTCGCGACTTTGAAATCGCGAGAAAGCTGCAATTTTTGAAGATGAAATTCCCCACACGATTTTATCGATTATTACAAAAAAAATTCTTGTCAGCGCATTCTTGCCATCGTCCTGTCTACGCTGATAAAGCCTTTTATGTGATTAGTCGAACGACGTGGGAGAATTTTCATTTCGAAAAATTGAAGTAAGGTTAGGTGAGTGATCGATAACCTTAAAAATTGGTGCTTTCGATTTGATGTTTAGAAGCAAGTTGGTGACGGAGAACCAACAGCCAGCGAGACTTTTGTCGAGCCGTCTTTATAAGGAGAATCGTGTTAATTGGAACGAAAACAAAAGCGCGCTGATCGACATTCCGAAAGATTTGGGCACGAATTGGGCAACGCCAGCATGGAACGAAAGACAATCATCGAGAAGTTGGAATCAGTCGCAAACGAATTTGAAAAACAGTCGAAAAGTTTCTGCTAAACAACACTATCTCAGTGTGGCCCGGTACGTCGCAGGCCAAAGCACAAATCTTTCATCCAGGTATCGAACATATCGCAATCTTGCTCCCCGGATCCTCCTCATTGCTTGGATCACTCTCGCACTCGCGTGTCTGCTCGGTAATTTCGATCTCGTTCCGAAAAATCTTGGCGATTCATTAATTTCCATCACCGCTACCGTTGCCCAGAAAACTCTCTATTTCTTTACCACACCCGAGCTTAAAAATCCGAATGACGAATCGAACTGTTGCTGCACGCTCGACGCGATAAGTCGATGGGTCCGCAGCGCCGCGTCGCGTCGTGGCCAAAACTTTCATTCAGTCGGTAGAGCAATCATTCGATCGATAGAGGGCCCCATTGACATGACCTTGAGCTGCGCGAATCTTTTTATATACTTCGGACAAAAAGCGTGTGAAATTTGCGTCATAATTATCAAATATATTTTTCACTTATTATCGATGCTCGTTGTCCTTGTGAGTGGAACTATTTCGTTGGAAAAAAAAATTGCAAATTTCGGTGCGTCAGCGTTGAAGACGATTTTGCTCACGACACTCAAGACTCTCCCATACATTTCTGAAACCGTTTCCCTCGCTTTCTTCGGTCTTGCCGATATTCCATATCAAGAAACAGAGCACGACTCGACTTTAGGGAATATCCATTGAACTGTATTTTTGATCGTGTATTAAAAAGGAATAAAAATTTATTTTTCGACCACTAAATCGAGCCCGTGTTTTTTTGGTGCTGCTGTTATTTTAGAAATGGTGAAGGGGATGCCGGGCGAGCACGAGTCTTAGTGAATGGCATTGCTGGACAAATGCCTGGGGAAAAATTCACGGACGATTTGATGACCGAGACTTTCTGGGGAGCCCGAGACAACATCGAGAGTCAAACTCGACAACATTTCCTCGCACGAAATAGGTACATCGCTGAACAGAATGGACGCTTGCCTTATCCGAGTGTCTACGGTACTCAAAACGCCAGTAAGTTAATAAACATCTTCATTTTATCATCAAGAAATCTGTCTCCTGCAGAATGGCACGCGAAAATAATTGAGAAATCAGAAAAAAAAGTTGGCAGCGATAAAAACGATTTTTGTTAAGCAAAATGATATTCTTTCATGCAGAAACGATGAACAAGTCGACGATGCAGACCAATTTGTTCGGCAGTGTTTTGAGTTCGCGACCGAGTGGGGGCATTCACGGAAGAACGGATTGGGCCGCGAAATATCTCAAATGACTGACTCGGCCCTGAGACAATCTGTAACGTTGCAAAGTCAACTGAACCAGAGGCCAAAGTGTTTTGAACGTTTGTCAATACGGTAATCATTTTGTTTCCGAGTGTTGGGACGTCCCACACTATTAATTATTGTGGCAGGATGATCGAACGTGAAAAAGTTATCGCTGGCGGTTTCCGAACTCGAAGTTTCGGTCTGGATCAGCTGCTCCGATCCGGCCACCGGTCGGATCGACGTTTCCCGCCTTTTTGATGTCGTAAGGGCCAAACCAACCTGCAAACTTGTCTTTTGCTTTCGCTGGCGCTTATCTAAGGTGTTTATCAAACTCGTCTGCGTTTGGCGAAGTGAAGGACACGAGATCGAGCGTCGAAATGAATGCGCATGTCTCGAAACCAGGAAATTAGCGTTACATATTCGTTTATTCAATTTCTCATTTATATATTCATTCTGACTCGTACTTATACGTACTTGGACGATAAATAGCTGGTCTATCATTTGTAAATACCGAAATAAGGTCGTAGTCCATAAAGAATCGTGATTGAATACGCGTAACAAAGAAAAACGATGTGAAAATCGAAATGGGGAGCTGAAAAGAATTCTGCATGCGCTGAAATCTGAGTCGCTGTAGACATTTTTATCCGCATTTGAGTTATTGTTTCCTGCCAAAAAATACGGTCGAGCCTTGGCGTTCTTTGAGGCTCTTCCCCGTTGCCCATCTTACGATTATCATATATATATGCTTTGCGACGAAATGTATGTATGTATATCCATATACGTATTATATACACGATGTACAATGAAATATATATAAATTATTAATTGCCAAACTTTGCGTCTTTATCATAAATAATCCCTCGAATGACGTCGTTCTTAAATTCCGCAGATTGCGATCTCTCAAGGTCATGATGAACGTTCAAGCTCATTATCCATATTTTTCATCTTCAAACCCATTACCGACGGGGGCTCTTTGCAATCTATAAATCCGTGTGAAAAATTTTCACATTTCAAAATTTCGCTGGTTTTGCTCTCGCGACAGACCGACTCGCATTAACGTTTTTCTGAATTGGATTCCATCGTCGTAGGAAACACCCAGTCCACGAGCCTCGACCAGTAGTCCGCTCAGATTTTGTACGAGTGAAAAAAATACGAATTTCGTACCACACAAGGTTGCGACTACTGCGCGGAGGCTTCATCCTATTTATAAATGGATAATAAATCTGCAAAAATTACAAAATGCTTAGAAGATGAAAATAAAAAGACGAGAAAAGGGACAAACATTTGACATTTATTTCATTTGATAACGATCACTTATTTTCTCAATAATTCTTACAGACAATGACGTTAAAAATATTTACCCCTCGCGCCTCGTGTCCAACCAACAGCTAAGTACATTTCAACGTATTTATTACATATATGTACATGATGCATAAAATCCATAAGCAACGTAACTGAGAACTGACGAGACGAAAAAAAACACCAAATCGTTGTGGTCACTAGGGTCTGAGACGGAAAGTCGGTAATGAAAGGAAATTGCTTTCGACATGATCTAAAAATAATCTGAAAGTCCGCGATCTCGTGACAATAAATGAAGGGTCAACCTCGTCTATTCCGCGCAACGGATTGAATTATATTTGATATGAATTTTTGTTCATTCGGATACAAGTACACCGCAGGGACTTCTATTTTTGTATAGCGATGCGCACGATTAGTTTTTCCGTCTCTGCGCACCTTTCGAGGAAGTCACTGATTTCGTGTGCGAGAGGTTTCAATCCCAAGAGTTTCCAACATAATTTCAAGGCATTAACTCTCCGCGGTCACACATTCTGACCGTAACACGCCAGTCAGGTTGCCCTCCGGGTCATCCTGACCCCGTGCGACCGAGAAAGCTCAAAAGTATCCAATGAAAACCACCGACTGGATAAAGAGGTGAGGATTCTTTCGGAATTTAAAAATAACGTAAGCCTAATGTTGTAATATAGAGTTACTGATCGTTGAGGAGGCATTGGCGATGATTTTTGGTAAGGCTGTACTCGTTGCATTGGCTATTCCGGTGGTGAGAAGCGACAATGTACTGTTGATTGCGAGAGGCGTTGTCAACACCGTTGCTAACGCTGTCGTCGTCGTTTCCACAGTGGGAAGCTTGGTTACCGCCTCCACTGTAACTTTCGCTACTGTAGTTAAAACTTCGACCGTCACGTTGCCCAGTGGTGCTGAGACTCTCGACAAATTTGCACAAAGATCTTTGACCTGAACTACCGGACCTAGACAAGCGTCAAGAACATATGCCAACACCGAACCGATCGCCAAACCGGTGGTATAAGACAAGGTCATGATGTTGCCTGTAACAATTGGAAACAAATTTCGTCATCGAAACGCGAGGGATCAGTTGCTATCTCGCCGCTGTGAGAGCGAGAGAGAAAAAGCTGCAATTTTCGAAATTGAATATTTCCGACACGGTTCAATCGATAAAAATGATGGGCCTGTCAGCGGATTTTTGCCATCGTTCCGCGTCCGCTGACAGGGACTTTTTTTGATAAGTCAAACGACAAGGGAGAATTTTAATTTCGAAAAGACGAGGTGAGGAAGTTCAAGCCGGGTCGTTCGATAAAACAGTTTTTTTCAATAGATTTGAATTCTTTGTGGTTGTTATAGGCAAGCAGAACATACCAGCGAGTTCACGGTATTGTTCGGGCACTTTGCTGGGTGCTTGGATCATAGGAACGCTGCCGACGATGCCATTGGTCAGACCGAGTAACCAGGAGAAGAGTAAGGGATATCCCTCCCCTGATAATATTGGTGCGCTTCTTGGTATCGCACAAAGAAGGAGAAGTGGAATAAGAATAGCTCGAGCACCGGAGAAATACAAGAGCTGGGTTCTTGTCCATTCGTAAGGAATCGATGCAAGGACCTAGAAAGAAAATTCATTGATCGTAACTTGTTAACGTCTCAAGATCTGCGATGGCAAGACTCGGCTTGCCACGTAAATAGAAGTTTCGAAAATTGAGATTTTAGTGAAGTTACCTTGCCAAGGAGATCGGCTCCGTTGAATGCGGCCATAAGGATAACGGGCATCCATGATTCGAACTTGCAAGATATTATTTCGGACAAGATTCCGGGGTAGAGACAGAGAGTAACGAAGTAAGCGACGCCAATGCTAGCCATGTAGGGAAATATAAGTTTAGCAACTTCGAGTCTCGCCAGCATTCCTCCTGCAAAGCAAATTTGTACCAAAAAATAATGTTTTTCTAAAATTCCATCGTAGATATTGATTTTTCGTTGAAAAGTTACGACGACGGTTTTTTTACTTTTTATGCTAGCCCAAGGTTTGTTTCCTTGACTCCTGTAATAAGTTCCCTGGATTACGACCACGTCCTCGACTTTGTAAGTAGGACCGTTGTTGCTCGATGGATTATTGGCTGGGGCGCTAGGCTCGTAGACAGGATTGCTGAACGAAAACGCCGAATATTGTCCCGAACCTAGAACCCAAGTTTTTTTTCAATTTTCATCGCGCCTCCGAAGACTCACGAAAAATTCTGATCCGAGGCTTCAATTTCTATTGAGCATACCATTGGCCGCTTCAGTGCTGCCACCAGCGGCGTCAGTTCCCAAAGGACTAGTTTGAATTTTCAACACACCGTACTGGCCTTTGCTTGGGTCACCCGTTTGATCCAACGGATCCATCTGGAAAGCCAGACAAAAAATCCTCAGTCCATCTCGCTCCTGAACTATGTCACGAAATGTTTTTCTTTAGAAATAACAAAAAAAACTTACCAGGCCTACGTCTTCGGATGGCTCGAGACTAATCCGATTTCGCTCTTGACAGAGATTCACGTAGAACTGAACGAATTCAGTGTTCCGCACGATCCGGTGGAGCACCGAACACATGATTATCGTCATTATCGATAGGGAGAAAAACATCGACGTGTTGCCACGCTCGTCATTCACCAACGACTTTGTCAATATCCGGTTGACCGATACCCAAAAACCTGCGGCACCTACAATTTGTTTTTGTTTTTATTCGTGAACTATTCGTGATCCAATGAAATTCGCGCATTAGTCTGACATTATTTGAAGGATTGATGACGAAATGGGAATTGAAAATCGAAGAAGATCGGTACAGAATTCATTCGAGTTGAAAAAACTTACTTTCGCCTGCCATAACTGCTTGGGTGTATCGGCTGGGCAACATTGACGTGTACCCATAGAAGCTCGACTGCTGAACTGTAATCACAATCGTTCGAGAGTTCAACACAAAAATCTGGTAAAAATCGAGTTGGAAAAAAACTTGGAAAAAAAAGTGTTGATTATAATCAACGAAAATACATCAATGAAAATAATTATGACTGAATGAATGGGATAATTAATTCGAGATTCAAAGATGCAGTTTGCTTTCGTGAAAAGTGAAGAGTGTTTAATACTTACCGGTGCACCCGACAGCAACAACTGCCACTGCGACCAAATTGATCGTGTACGAAGTTGCAACGCCGAACAATTCCCACCAGATTTGAGAAATAACGACGAAATTCAGTGTTACCACCGAGACCAAATATCCTGCAATCAAACGTGATTATTAAAAAATACTCGCGTGACGAAACTTTGCCGGAATCATGGGGTCTCGTTTTTTTTTCCTCTTTTAAATCTCGAAAGAGAGAGGAAGACCATTAATGAGACGCTATTTTACCGAAAGTAATGCGTTTGTTGAGGGAGACAGTTTCGACGAGAATATTGTTGGCGAAAACGGCGAAAAATGCCATAGTCACGTATACCACGGACATGTCAAATATCACTGTTGTATCCGGATATCTGGCTTTGAAATAATCCACCGCCATCATAAAACTGTAAGGGAGAAATTTTTTTTTGAATTTCAAGATCGACTGGCCTTTAGCAGTACAAAAGATCGTAAAATCTCATCAAAAAATTCTTTAGTAGACAAAGCTCGAGAACCGACGAACCACATACTCTAAATGAACAAGCAAGCAGAAACGGTTCAATCGACCTCGACCGAACTAAAATAAAAACAACTGAACGATAAAAAGATGGAAAGACTTTTTAATTGAAGCAAAAAAATTTGTGCGATCTGAAAAAAAAACTGAAACTCTTCAAAGATTTGATATAAATGGTTTATTGATGTATATACGAAACCTGTTGTAGGGCATGAGGAACCCAACACCCGCGAGCACGAGTGCCAAATAGATGAAGTTACACTTGTCGACCGGTGGAGATAGGTGATTGAAACCATTGTTCAATTTGAAGTCATTCATCCCTCTGGCTTTGCCCAGTTGGACGTATCCTCTGCTCAAATTCTCGTCCATATTGCACGATTTCTCTCCGGAAGATGTATTAGTAATTTCCTTCCCGTCAAATTTTACGCTCTCATGCTTCTTGACAAGAGTTTTTCGAATCGCAACAGGCGAGTTTCGAAAAACACCGGACTTATCGATTTATTCAACTTTCGTAACGTTGTAATTCGTTCCGTTTTCGTTTTTCTATCCTAATTATTATTGGTAATAACCAGCACTGCACGAGGGTGCCACACGGCACCAGACACGGCCGCTCGAGCCACTCTTGAATTGTGTGTATTTTTTTCCATCGTTACCCCGGTCTTCCCCTACACGAACGTATCGAACAGCGAGCGCATGCTTTGAAATATGCGACATTGATTTATGCGCGCGCATCATTCGAGCTTTTTGGTCGACGACGCAACAGCTCAGGGGACACCCTTACCTGAGTTGAACTCGAGGCACAGTAGCAGTCGAATGTCTCAACCCGGGTGTTCTTTCCAACTTTCCAACAAATCATACCCTTTCGTGCTATTCGAAAATTATTGTAGCGGTACTTTTGCTCTAATTGTTTGAATACAATTGAAAATTTGGAACATGCACACAGAATGAGCTCATCAGACTTGTGTACTTGAGTGAGAAAGAATTTGTCTTTAGAAAAAGGTAGAAAGGATGCCGAAAGGTCCAAGGAAATGTTTAGAGATTGTCCGAGGGAATAGCCGGGTCGAGTCCCAATCATTTTTTTGCAATATGCCCACAAAAGTACAGGAAAGAAAACCGGAAATCGCCACGTCACTCTGATCAGAAGGGACTACATAATGGAAACGGGATTCGCTGATTGACTTATCGAGCTTTGATTTTTCGAGATCACGATGAAGATGGCGGTGACAGTTGGCCCGTGTTCGCAGTGGGTCGTGTCAGGCTTTCTCGAGATTTCGAACCTTAGTCAAGCTGGCGGTGCCCAGGCTTTTGGTCACTTTCGGTATTAATGTCTGGAGGAGCGGATCAACTGCAAATGTGACGGGTAAACGGGCAATGCAGCCCGTGTGAACCCTGTGTCCCCGGCGACGCGATGAAGAGTGCGAATCGGTGCAGCTCTGACGCCGCAGGGCTCTGACTTTCCCCGAGTTTGTGACCAGACGAGCCTGTAACCCGGGGTTCGAAGTGAAGTCACAGACGCCCGTGACTTGACAAGTCGCCGGGGATCTGGCTGACTCCTCCAGGTTGTTCCTTTTGTCTCGCCATGGGTCACCGTCGGTGAGTGTTGCGGGAAAAGGGACGCAAAGAGGGAATAATTCTGAAAAGGGTTTCGACCGGGACCGATGGGAAATCCGATCATGATTACCATCCGGGGCAGTGCCTTTTCGCGCTCACCTGGATCTTGGCGAGCGTGAATTGACTGGAATGTGGCGGCGATTTTTAGTCTAGAAGAAAGCCGCCAGAGGGCTACCTGTATCCCATCACAATGCATGACTAATAATATAGCAACACGTCAACAGAACGATTCGTCGCGATTTCATCAACAAGACATCTACGATAACACAAAGAAATTTTACATAGAGCAAATAAAAAACATACCCCTGCTAACCGAACTGGGCATAATAAGAAAAGACGAGCTACCATTCAAAATAAAGCACAAACTTCCACAACACATAATCATGCAATGAGCATGATCCTCTATAATTATTGTAAATAGTGTAAACATGTTATGTATATTTCTACTTTGATCCGAAGGAACTTGGGAACGAACGGCACCTTATAAGCGTACGGGGGATCCATCGCTTGGGCGATATCCTTGCATTCGTAGCCCTCTGGCGGATTTCTTCTAAACTGGAAATCCGGCCGGGCGTTGAAGACGTTCCGTCACGTATAAAAAAGAATCGTACTCGTCGGCACAAAAAGAGATCCAACGGCACGCGGTGTTCCCAAGCGGTCACCCATCCAAGTACTGACCGCGCTCAATGCTGCTTGACTTCAGTGATCGGACGAGAACTGGTAATTTCAGCATGGTATGGTCGTTGGCTGAAGATTCAACTAGACAATTTTTATTTGAAATGATGATAAAACTTTTTCGAGTGTCGGGTCTTTACTCCAATTTTCTTTTTTGAAGTACGTATATCGAACGAGAACTGGTGCTTTCAGAGTGGCATGATCGTTGACTGGGGATTTCCCCAGATCTTTTTGATTTATGACGACAATAAAACTTTTTCGTGGATTGAATCTTAACTCCAATTCTTTT